>VXBQ01002176.1:1025684-1176068 GCA_013400175.1 Phainopepla nitens
CCCGCGGCCCGGCCGCAGCGCGGGAGAGCGGCGCCGAGAGCCGCCGCGAAATGGCTGCCAAAGCCGCCTCCAAAACGCCTCCAAAACGCCTCCAAAATGCCTCCGAGGCAGCGCTCCCAAGCGTGCCCGGCCCCTGCTCCACAGAGAGCGGCGCCGGCGGGAGGGAGAGGGCACTCGCGGGGGGAGCTGAGGGTGAGGGGTGCTGATGCCGGGCTGTGCACGGCGAATGCATAGGAAAATCTCACATCGGTGTAAGAATAATCTGTTTCTTGTCCTGTGGTTCTCGTAACGGGTTATGTCAAGAGTAGAAGTTACGAGTAGAAGCACAGATTCACAGAGTGGTTTGGGTTGGAAGGGACTTTAAAGATCATCTAGTTTTATCCCCTAGACATGGGCAGAAGCACCTTCCACCAGACCAGGGTGTTCCAAGCCCTGTCCAGCCTGGCCTTGGACACTCCCAGGGACCGGGCAGCCTTTGCCAGAGCCTCACCGTAAGGAATTTCTTCCCAGTATCTAAATCTACCCACTTTTTGGTTTGAAGCATTCCCCCTTGTCCTATTGCTACATGCCCTTGCAAAGCATCCCTCAGTCTTATTTGCATAAAAATAAGCAATTTTAGTTTTCAGGATTTCAACACATTTGTCCAACATCAAGTCCTCAAACCAGTGGCTGACCAGAAAGAGGGCAATTAAAAGGAGGATGGGATTGTGGCCTAAATTCATAGGAGTTCTCAGGAGTGAGAAACAGGTTCCTAACTGTGGCCTCCAATGGATGTATTTGCACTAAGTGTTCCCATTAGAACTGGTGAAGGTGGTAGTTTCCTGTCAGATCCATGCAGTTGTCCACATATACTATTATTTGCATAACCAATGGTTTTCCTTACTCTGCAGACCAGTGCACATGTTTTAGGACCTTTCTTAGAGAATTGCTTGTCAGTGGTTTTCTCACACGGATGGCAAATGGATTAGCATCCAGCAGAGCTGGGGATGCAAAAAGCAGTTAAATATCATTGAGACAGACTTGCCCAGGCAAGATAATGCTGTGACCCAGAGAACTGTTACAGAACAGTGTTCCCTGCGAATGTTCAGAACACAGTTAGAGAACAGGTCCATGACTCAAGAAACTGGTATTAAAGAATTCTGGAGCAGAGAACTGGCAGATGGGAATTGATGCTGGGCTGACCCCACAGTGTTAAGTTGCTGTTGGGGAATAGTAGCACATTCCTGTGTCTCCAGTAAATCAGTGCTCTTACTGTTTTGGGACCTTGCAATATCTGCCACATGTGGGCAATACAGCAAAGGAATTGGGTAATCTCACTACAAATCATCAAGCTATGGAGAATCAGGACTGAATGCTAGAACAGCGATATTCCTGATGAGAATTTGGGGCTTAAAAGGCCTGTGTGTAGTGCTTTCACATAGACTTGCTTTACAGAGACTGCATAGGTTTGGAAAAATAAAGTATCTGTTCCAAAGAGTTTGCTGAGACAACTTTCAGTCCTGCTATTCCATAATGTAATCAACTCATAAAGGGATTTGGGGAGATTTTGAGAAGAGAGAAATGCAGGTCTTGCAGCTTCCACCTAGGGCACAGAGCTGCAAGGATAGAAATATACAGCCCCTTCTGTCAGAGGCTTGAAGGTTGCTTCTTTGGCATTCTAGGAGGGGAGTTTAAACCATACATAGGTCAAAACTCATCTGAGGATAAGTCACCTTTGTGTTTCCTTTCATACACTAAAAAGTGATATATTTTCTGCTTTTTTTTCTGTGTTTTTTTTTTTTTTTTTAATATTGAGGGTAGAGATTACTACCTTGAGTGATTAAATTACCTTAAGTTAACAACATGTAACTATAGGATAAAAGGTCAGAAATTTCTCTTGAGTAGTGACTTGGAAAAGAGAGAAAACATTGTAGTTTAAGGCTTTTATATGTTAAATAAGAAAAACAATAGGAATAATTACAAAAAGCTAGAAGAAGCTTCTTTTTCCCCTTCATTATGTATTCCCTGTGTTTCCTGGAATGCAGCAACAGGCACTTGCAGTATTATACAGTCAAAACTAAGATTCCACAATTGGTCAAGAGGAGGAATTTTCTAGGCTGCTTAAAATTCTGTGCCTTAGTTGTTTCTTCTGTTGCCTTCATCTGAGGCCTGAATGAACTCTTGGAGGAGGAAATGACCCAGTGTTAAGAAAAAAACCACAAAAGATGAACTCCTTCAGCTAAGGACTGGATAAGCTCACAAAAACAACTTTTGCCAAAAATAGACCTAACACTCAGGATTGCAGTGTAAAAATATCAGGCAGAGAAGGAAAAAAAAAAAAGCCCTTTTGTTTAAAATATTCAGGTGACCTTACTTGCAGAGTGAGCAGAAGACACTATTGCCATCAGGAGCTGGAGATTCCTACCCAGAGCTGCAAACTTGCATGATTTACATGTGTGTGTGAGCAATAAACCTCTCTTCTTGCTTTTCTTAATGCTCCAGCTTTTGAATAATGCATATGTCATGATGACAGATGAAACTTTGAATGTTACCCAAATTTATTGCAGGAAAGGAACTAAGAACACTTCAAAATCATTTCTACTGCTTCTTTAGTTTTGATCCTGATTCTAATTTTCGAGAAGGGACAGACTCATTAATTTTAAATGTACTTATGCCAGAAAATCAGACTAACCTTCTTATGTCAGAGCAGGAAGTCCTTTTGTATTTCTAACTTGTCTGATGTGGCAGTCAGGCTGGGATTTTTCCTCAGAAGTTGTGCACATCATGTCTCTAAGTAAGAATGTGTTCAACATTTATTCTTAATTTTCATCCTGAGATCAAAATGCTGGAAAAGGAGAGGGAAAGGAACAAAAACCGGATTATGTGATGAAAAATGGCTGAACAGACCTTTCTGCCCAGCTCAGAGCCATATCCAGCCCTGAAATGCAGTAAAAAAGTTAAAGTACCTATTCACGTGTAGGAATTCTCAGAGAAACACAATGAAAAGGAGACAAACATTGTGAAAATGTTTACAAAGTTGACAGCAAAAATCAATGTTTTATGCATTCAGTATCAAAGCAAGCTTGCTACTTAATGGTTGTTAGGATAAAGAGAGATAAAACCAGTTGCTTTGGGATGGTACACTGAGGCTGAAGTCTCAGTGTAAGAGAGTTCTCTCTGCTCTGAGTGTTGCTCCAGCATCATCATTCTCCCTCCCTCACCTCCCTGCCAGGATCCCTGGTTTGATTTGGCAACTCCCACAGTGTGACTGTTTACCTTTGCATCCACCCCCTCTTACCCAACATGTCAAAAGTTATAAAGCTTGCTCTTTAAAAAAAACCCCGAGGGCTGCAAAATGCATGCCAGAAAGACTTTCAGTGTTACTGGTGAGCTGACAGCTGTGCCTCTGATGACACAGGGCCCCAGAACCTGTGATTTGTCATAAGAAACTGATCCCAAACCATCAAAGTGAGGAAGAACTTTAAGCTTTGCTTTACCCATTAGGTGGGATGGCTGGGATAGGACATTGCCTCTAGTAAAGAGGAGAAACAGGCAAATTAGATTAGTTTTATAAACCTTAGTCAGAAAAGGGGCTTTGAGAAAACCTGTTTTCAGGAGCACGCCAGAAAACCAGTATTAGACTTTGATACTTCAGATATTTATGGGGAACTTCTTGTGCTTAAAGATGCCCCACTGACCAATGAATGACATTACCCAAGAATGTGCCTTTATTTACCATGATGAGGGACACAACTTCGTCACTGGCTAACAGTGACACATTTAAACATGTGCTATTGGTCCACTCTGCCTTTGATCAGAGGATGACTGAACTTTGACGTAAGGTTTGAGATTGATCTCAGTGTATGCTCTTTGGAACAGCCCTTAGAGCTAAGCTGTGTTAATGAAACAGTGGATGGCTGCAGCTATGATTTGTTCCATCATAAAGTGTTTCTCAAGTGTAGTTGTCTCCTAATCTGGGTAGCCTTATCATGTGTTCCATCACTGAAATAAGAAGGTGGTGACACAGCCAGCTGTTGGACAGTCACTACAGAAGTTGCTCTCCTGGCTTAAGATGGTGTTTTCTCTCTGGCTTCCTCATGGTTCCTGGTCTGATGGCTGAACCAGCAGAACAGATACTTGGGGTGCTCTTTGTCCATTTCAGTGCAAAGCCAAACAAATTAACCAAATCACTTCCAAGCACAGATTTAACTCCAGCAAACTGGTTTTTTGAGAAACCTATGAAGGGTACTTTCATCGTAGGTATTTCTGGCAGGGAGGTAAAGCTAATTGCGCCCCACAAAGTTGCAGTATCAAACAGATCTCTCAAATGCTTTCCTGACCCCTGTCTGCAGCTTGCTGATCACTTGCCTACCATGCAGAGGTTTTGTATTGACCACTGTTTATCTGTCACTCTAAAGACAGCAATAACAGTTCAGATTATCTCTGCATTTCCACTCATGTTACTATGCCAATGACACAAATTTGTATGTAGTTGAGTGAATTTTCCACTGGCTGTTTTTCTTGTTCTTCTGGCTAGCTTCCTTTAGCGACATCTTACCTTCACACAGAAATCCAACAGTTCCCATTGACCTCCTAGGGATCCTGCATAAGGTCTTGGTAACAGTTTGAAGAATTTTGTGGCACACTTGATTCCACTGAGAACAGTGCCAGAGTGCTTGATAAATGTGGGCCTTAGGTTGTCCCAACTCTTTGATGGTAAGAGAGAATTCAGATCAAAGAGACTATTTTTTAAGTAGTTCCCTCTCTCACATAGTAACCATTCCTAATACTTCTACAGCATGTTGAGGCACTCCATGCAGTAAACAAAGCCTAATTCACTGTCCCAACCTGCCTGTGAGTCATATATTACCACATTTTTCAGATAAGGCAGCTGAGAAGGAAGGGAATATTGATTGCCTAAAGCAGTATACAAACTGAAACAATGGAGATGTGATTAACTACCTTGACATTTCCGCCTCCTCCTGATTCTCATTGGCTAAAAAGTTTTAGTTAAGTGTGTGGCTACAGAGGACTTCTCCCTTCTTTTGCCTAAGAGCTGAGTGATTTGTCTGGTAGTTACATCAAGAACTAATTAATAAATGAAGTATTAACATAAATAATAAATAATAATAAATAAATAATAACAAAACATTAATAAATGAGGCAGAGCCTGGTGAGGCACGTTGTTCAGAGACACATTGCTGATGTTTGCCCTGAAGCTGTGGAGTGTGTCCTTTCCCTCATGCTCAGCTGCATCAGGGAAGAAAAGCAGTGATTCCAGTGATTTAATCTCACGAGTCTGCAGAGCTCTAGTGCCTGTCCTGCACATCTCTGGGAGGAAGATTTCTCAAAAGAACAGCAAGGCTTGCTCATGTCTGCTACTGTGAACTTTCTCTGAGCTTCCTGATTCATAAACCAGCTGGAGATCTTGTTAGAAAGTCTGTGCCATGAAATGGTCCGTCTTGCTCCTGTTTCCAAGACCTTTCAATAATCCAGCAAGGCACTGGTGGTAATGTTTTGTCCTATGTCAGCCATAGCTGGCAAGAAGCACAATAAAGACCTTTCTGGTCCTCTCTGTTGTTTTGAAGCTTTGGATTTTGACATCTGTAGCCTGAGCACCCTGGTGCAGATGCTGGTATGTGTAGTAATTCTGCTCTGGAGCCCAGTGTTTGGCAGATAAAAACGTGATGAGCCTGTTCTGAACTGTTCCTGAGACAGAGACAGTGGCTGGTGCTGCCTGGGCCACAGGAAGATTCAGAGCCTGTAGACTTGTGGTGGAACAGAAATATGGTGAGCTCAGCAGGGAGAAGTCTGCTTGGCCTGTGATTCCTCTTTATGGCCTAGGAGCCAGGAGAAGAAAATGAATAATCCTTCCAAGAGGTGCTGTGCCAAGTTGGGATGTTGCTGGTGTCCCTTGTGCCCACCAGAGCAGTGTAGGACTGGCAGGCAGATTCTGGAGGAGTCTCCATACGAATCATACAAGATCAGCAAAGAAAATATTGTAGCAACGAGTCAACAAGACAAGCAGACTGCCCTGAGACCTCTCCTGCAGTGTAGCATGACACCAGTGCAGGCAGTGATCCTGTGGAAATTCATGGTGGGATGTCAGAATGGGAACAGATCAACAGTATGGTCTGAGTTTAGAGTAGTTTAGTTTTAGTTTAATTTGAAATGTGCTTACTAGCTGATCTTTCTAGATGGCAAGGGGCACAAAGCATGCTGAGACTTAGGACTCTGAAGAAAATTTCTTATTTCTTTGCCTCATCCTTGGGGAAAAAATTAAGCAGAGAGCTGCCCCACAGCCTGCATCCACAGTGATGATGAGTGCCCAGAAATGGCTTTGAGTTCAAAGGATGAGGCCTTGAGGACAGAGGGAAGAAAGACTCCTTTACTTCTACAGCCATTGTTACCCATGGCCCTCTGTGGAGCAGTTTGTGCCCCCATGTCACCCACACCAGGTGTGGCTGCAGTACTGTTCCATCTCCTGCTTTCCATGGAGATCCACAGCTCTGTGAGAAGAAGGGGAGCATCCCAGAATGTGTTGGATGGGACATGGGTCGTTCTGTTTTTGTTGTTTGTGCAGGAATACTCTTCCAGTTTGAGAAAGCACTTTGTAATGTGTTTTTGTCCAAAATCCCTCTCAAGCAATTCTGGCTTAGCTGGATCCAGGTGCTGTTGAAATCAGTGAGGGTAATTCTGTGCCTGTTGGTTCAGGAAATTTGTGTGTCATCATGTCTCCATACCCTTATCAGTGTATTTCTCTTGAGGTGTGATGTTATTGTTCATCACTGTTGATGTTAGCAACATTAATGGCATTTTGAGAGTGAAAAATACAAAAAATAGTAATTGATTATCCTAGAAAGAGAATCCACCATCCTCATCCAGGCCGAGGCCTTAGATTTTGTTGAAAAGGAGTTTGTCAGTAGCATTTTTACCATAAATATTTCAATTGATTTTATAGAGATAATTTTTATTTGCACCAGTAACAGAATGAAGCCCTTTAAATTCAGCATATTCAGCTGTGCTACTGCTGTACATCAGGGCTGGATTACTGGGAGCTAGGGGAAGCCTTTCCACTCCTATGGACATTGACATCTCTCACAGCTGCAGCTGAGGAACCATAAATTCAAGCTAAAAGTGACTCTATGCTGGAATTGAATTGACCAATCTGTCAATAACCTAAGGTGCTTATCACACAGAAAAGAATTTGGAGTGCTTTTTCTTGCTGCATATGGGGAAGATTTAGGGTGGAGTAGGGGTGTTTGTCCTTAGAGGTCAGGGGTCTGTGTGGTTGCAGGCAAAAGTCTGAGCATGAGGAGCTGTGTGTGCACCTTCACTGCCCTCAGCTTGTGTCTCAGCAGCTACAACTCCTTCCCCACCCCACTGCACCCAGTGTGAAGCATTCCAAAATTACCTTTTAAATGTAAGAACAGATGCTGGAAGCTCTCAGTGTGAGATTTATTATCTCTTATTTAAGTGTGATTTTTATGAGAGGATGAACATCCATGTTAGAGCTAAAATTGCTTACAAACACCAACACACACTCACACTTCCCTTTTTTTTTTCTCTGCCCCAGTGCTTCTCAATGAGCTGGAAAAACAGTTGGGATATAGTGCTTGGCTTTTATCCCGGCTGTTTCCCACCAGTACCTGTCTTACAGATGATGCTGGCTTAAGCTTGGAAGACTTATATCGTGTTATAACAAGGGCTTCTATGAAGGAGAATTGGCCAATTTGTCCACTTGCCATTGGCCAAATGACATCTCTTGAAAGCCCTGGGAGGTAGAGAATGGAGGAGTCTGGTGGGCTGCTGGTGTCCTCCCAAACAGCACTGCAGGGTGCACGTGGCAGAGCCTGTGCTGAGCATCTGGATGAGCTCAGGCTTTCTAACTGTCCCAAATATCACCATGACATAAACAAGTGCTTCTGAGCTTGGACTGGAAACCAGGCAGCTTGACTGCAGGATGAGTTTGGGCTTACAGCTGAACAGGCTGACTTAGAGTGAGTGAACAGAATTACACAGGTGTAGTGGGTGGCCCTGTCTGGGTGCCAGACATTCACCAAATCCTCTCTCACTCCCCTCTCTACCTGGACAGAGCAGAGAAAACATAATAATGAAGGTTCATTTGTTGAGATAAGGACAGAGAGAGATCACTCACCAAATACTGTCATGGGCAAACTGGACTCCAATTAGAGATAATAATTGAATTTATTATGACGAAATCAGAGTAGGATAATTAGATATAGTAGAAGACCTTAGAGACTCCTTCCTCCCACCTTTTTTTCCTTCCCAGCTCTAACTCCTCCCCACCAGCAGTGCAGACAGATGGGAATGGTCAGTTCATCACACGTTGTTTCTGCCTCTGCTCAGGAGAGGAGTCCTTCCCCTGCTCCAGCACAGGGTCCCTCTCACAGGAGACAGTTCTCCATGAACTGCTCCGACGTGAGATCATCCCATGGGCAACACTTCTTTCCAGACTGCCCCAGAGTGGGTCACTCTTCCATATGGTCAGTCCTTCAAGGATGGGCTGCTGCAGCGTGGGTCCCCCACAGAGTCACAAGTCCTACCAGGACACCTGCTCCTCTTGGGCTCCTCTTTCCACAGGTCTGTAGGTTCCTGCCAGGACCCTGCTCCAGGCCTCCCACGGCGTCACAGCCTCCTCTCAGACATCCCCTTGCTCTGGTTTGGGTCTCCTCCAGGGGCTGCAGTGGCACAGCTGCCTCACCATGGTCTGCACCACAGGCTGCAGGGGAGTCCCAGCTCTGGTGCCTGGAGCAGCTCCTGCCCCTCCTTTTACACTGACCTGGGTGTCTGCAGAGCTGTTCCCATCACATATTCTCATCCTGCTCTTCTCTGGCTGCAATTACATCTGCACAATAACTTATTTCTTCTTCTTAACTATGTTATAACAGATATTTGGCCCAGCCTTGGCCAGTGGTACATCCAGCTTGGAGCTGCTGGGGGTTGCTGGACACCCACCCCTCTAGCACCCCTGCTACCAAAACAAGGCCATTCAAACCTAACACAGCAGGCCCATACCAAACTTCCCAGCCCATGGTCTCTTGTGCTGATTACTGCAGTCCTCTGGGTTAATGGAAGATTGAGGACAATTTGCTCTAACAACTGCCAGCTTTGACATTGTGCTTTGTTTAATCTAAAATTTAAGGAGTTTGAAGCCTTGTTAGCAGGAGTACTTTCCAGCTTTTGATGGGAACAGTTCTCGCAGGTGCCTACTGCATGTTCTTAATCAGTCAGAATTCTCTGGGCTGGAAGGGCAAATACATGAACATGAGCCAATGTCCTGTTTCTACAGTGCTCCCCAGAGCTATGCAACTGGAAACGTCTGAAGGGGAGTGTCTTCATGCATAAAGAAAGTAGAGAATGTGGGCATAGTTCAAGTGTCCATGCCTCCCTGTTACTTTCTAAGGAAGACAGGGTGAACTCTGGAGCTTTTAGCACTTCTTATGTGGAGCTGGCTGCTACACATTAGGAATTTAATTGTATGAGTGGTCTCTTCAGAAATGATCTATTCACCATTTTGGAACATATGAGACATTCATGTTATAGTATCTTTGTAGAAATGGTTCCTGGCCTTATTTTAGCAAGCTTTGGCAATGTCTTTCTTCTTTTCAGTCCTGACCTCTGGATCCAGCTGATCCCTCTGCTGTTGTGCCAGCTGAGGATGGAAGGGACCTCTTGAGAACTGCTGGTCAAACTTGTTTTACTCAAGCAGCGTCAGCAAGATCAGCCTGTCTAGAACTTTGAAGATGGCCAAGGATGCAGAGCCCATTACTTTTGTGGGCAGCCTATTCCAGTGTCCAGCCACCCTCACATCTCCTTTATTGTTGTTGCTTTCCCCTTTTGTCTCAGGTGTTGCCTCCTTGACCCACTTATGCTGGAGTCCGCTCTCTGCTCTAGCCTCCTCTAGCACTTGCACATCTCCCTCCTCAGGCCCACCTCATGCTAGGAAGCTCTGGGCCAAACCAGAACTGGGGGTAATCCCACCACAGGACAATATTCCTAGGAAGCTTTCCTTCTTGGTACAACTTGAATGTATGCTTTGACCGGTCAGGAAACAGAATTTATTGTATAAACCCAGAGCGTTGCCTATTAATAAAGCATTTCTCAGTCAGCTTTACAGAGCAGAATGAGCAGTTAATTAGTCCATGAAAAGGACAACATTACCTCCTATCAGTTATTCCTTGTAAAACTTCATATTTTTCAGCACTGTATTTTAAAAAGTGCAGAATGTTGTTTTGTTTTCTTTTGTGGTATTTGTTACAGCAAGGTTGCTATCATGAAGGAAAGAGGCTAAAATTCAAGTCAGCCTGATTACTTTTTAATCTAGAGTTTACTGAAGACTTTGTATATCCATGTTAAGTGCCCAGTGAGATCTAATGTTTCTAATGTACTTCTGCTGAAGTACAGGCAGCAAACACTGCTCATGACAATGATGAAGTAAAAAAATTATGTCCCATGCCTCAGAATTAGCAGATCTCTAAATACTTCCTTGTGGCAGTTTAAGAAATGAACAAATAAAGAGTTGAGTGATGTGAAGAGTACCCACACCAAACCCCATCCTTGGGCCAACCATTCAAGCTTTGACCAAGATAACAGGCTAAAAAGTCCCTTGTATGGTTTTGGGTGTCGCTCTGCTATGGCGGGATCCTAGGATAGTGCTCTTCCTGCTGTGGTGTTGGGATGGAGCACGCTGTGACATCCCAGCCCACTGAAGTGGGTGGAATCTTGCCATTTTTTCTGTCAGTGATTTCTGTTATCGCAGGTGATGCAACGTCTGTGGTACAATGATACCAACGTCACAATGTAGGTGCTTGACCCAGTGGGGAAAAAAAGCAAACAAACTGTAACAGTAGCTTCCAGCCAAGGCAAATAAAACTTGGAGGAAGGTAAATTGCTCAGGATTTTTTTTTAACTCCTACAAAGTATTCTGCATGCGCACAGAATTTCTATTATTGTTAAATAGCTCTTAAGAAGAATTAGTCATCTTTTCTTAAATAGTGAGAAACATTTTGGTTATACCACAAGTTCAAAGTAAATGCTTGTCACATAGCAAGAGCAGGAATCAGTGCTCCTTTCCTGGAGAAATATGAATTTCACAAAGAACTTTAATTTTGCTCCATGAGGTCTAGATGGAGTTACCTGTCAGCTGTGTCCATAGGCTATTCACTGTGGGCTGAGCTCTCTGAAAGTCAAGAGGCCAGCTGAAAGCAAACACTTCAAATGTGATTTTAGACTTTGTGAATATGTCCCTGACTGCACAGGTATGGCAGATACTGTGTTTGGTAACGGTTAAGGTCAGCAGCACAAGCTGCAAATCTGCACAGAGCAGAGAGGACATTTTAAGGTGTGTAACAAATGTCACAAGCTCGCTCTCTCTGTGCTTTTACAGAAAACACCAACAGCTGTGTTTAACAATCCTGAAGGACTCTCTTGGTAAAAGGCAGTGCTGTCGCTTCCCGTTCCGAGGGAGCAATGAATATGAACTGAACCTTTCCCCTTGTTCTCATGACAAGTGGCAGTGATAGCACATGCTGAACACATTCAGACAGTGGCACTATTCCCAGAGAGGCACATGCTCCTCTGAGCTTCAGGAGTGGAACTGGCTGGGCCAGACAGCATTTTGCCCAAGGCCTTTCCATGCTCCCAATTCTACTTGGAGGGAGCCAGTTATTTATAGAAAGCAATGTGAGTTCTCCCGCATCGGTCTCTTCCTTGCAAACCATTGTTCTTTCAAGAAGTATTTTGGCAGTGCCATGTCCTGCCAGTGGTAATATTGTCAGGAGTCTCTCTTGGAAGAGTCCAGATATCCTATGGCTTATTTGGAGAGTCCTCTACACTGTTCAGAAAAAAAAAAAAGGGAAACAAAAAAACCCCTGAATTCAACAGCCTGTAAATTAAGCACAACCTGCCACTCAAGCCTGCATTATGAATATTTATAGTTTCCATTAACTTGAACAAGAACTTTGTGGATCTAATTATTTATTCTGCCATTTGCCCTAGTACCAAAACCATTCCTGGAATTAATCTGGTAAAATCGAAAATGTTAAAAGGCAAAGCAATTTCCTAATGCCTGGTGTGAGATCTTTAGACTGAGAATCGACAGTAGAGTGTTTTTTCTTGCCAGGTGACCTGCCTTTGGTTTTCTTCTCAGAACCCCTTCCATAGCTGTAAGAATAAAATAGGTTACACACTTCTCTATCAGACTATTTCAGTGCTGCGTTTACCCTCCGGCATGTAATAAATGTGCTCCACTGTACACTGAGTTTAGTGACCACATGGTCCTTGCATGCCAGAACCTGAGAGACTGGACCCGAGGTAGATGCTCAGTAAATTGTGCATCTAAAGCTGTTATTCAGATGTTCGGCACAGAGGGGAGCTATCGTAACAGAGAAGAGAAACTCGCCCTGCATCATCTGAGGACGCCGAACGGGAAAGGATGGTGCAAGGCAGCTCCCAGCATTAGTCTGGTCCTACGGCTTTATTTGCAAAGCCTCTACAGCTGGTGGGATAATCGCCTGTGTCTGTGTGCTACGGAGCTCCTGCCTGTCTGGCTGAAGACAAAAGATTTCTTTTTGTCTTTCTCATCTTTTAGGTTTCAGCCCCAGTTCTACTGGCTACAAATTAGTTCAGTCCCTATGACTCCTTGGTTTGTGCTAAGTCCGAAAAACAGGGTACATACTTTATCAAGGTCCTGTTATAAAATGATCTCATCTGTATTGCCCCGTTGTTCTTAACAAGGGAAACAAAATAGTATCATTTCATTAATTCTTTTCTGTTTTCCTATGGGCAGAATAAAGGCAGAAGGAAAGTTAAAAATTGCATAGGTTTTTGGACACTGCAAAATAATTGTGACAGAGCAGCAAGGGCTGGTTGCTCCATAAGGAAAGGTGAGCCAGGAGCAGAGGGTTATTCCAGCCTGGCAGTGTCCTCACTGATGGCTGAACTTAGAATCATAGAATGGTTTGGGTTGGAAGAGACCTTAAAGACAATCTTGTTCCAAGCCCCCTGCCATGGACAGGGACACCTTTCTCCAGACCAGGTTGCTCAAAGCCCCATCCAACCTCTGAATCCAGGGATGGGGCATCCACAGCTTCTCTGGGCAGCCTGTTCCAGTGCTTCACCACTCAAAGTGCTACCTCTAAGAATTCCTTCCCAACATCTAATCTAAACATCTTCTCTTTTAGTTTAAAACCATTTCCCCTTATCCTATCACTATCTGCCTGTGTAAAAGGTCACCCTTCCTTATTTTTATTACCCCCTTTAGGTCCTGGAATGTGCTCCTAGTTCACCCTGGAGCCTTCTCTTCTCCAGGCTGGACAATCCCAGCTCTCTCAGCCTGTCTTCGTAAGGAGAATGTCTTCATGTCTTCATGTCTTGTCTGAATGTGGTGGACAGAGATGGATGATGATAGCAGAGTTCATCAACAGTCCCAGACCAGGCAAGTAATGAACAAAAACCAGGGTCCAAACTTGGTTCCAGAGCAAATGGAGACAGGGTGATGGACAGGGCTAGTACATGGGTCCAGTGTCCATCCAGGATACAGGGACAGAGACAGGCTGGGGACAAGCTGAAATGTGCATTCTTGAGGTCCATTCACCTATGGCACAGCTCCATGGCCTGTCCAGGACACTGAGTGTGGACTGGGAACATGTTTAACTCAGCTTGGGCAGGGCTGCAGCCCCTGGTGAGCCTGGTCAGGACTGTCCAGGTGTGGTTTAGGGCCAGCAGCCTCCCCTTGCCTCAGAGCTGCTGTGGGGGCAGAGTCCTGCATCTGCTGTGGCACAGCAACCATCACAGTGTGTGATGAACAGCCTCTCTGGCAGCTGAAAGCACACTGCCTTCAGAGGGACATCTATGAAATAAATATTGATATGCTGCATTGTGGAGTATAGATTCTTCAGAGACTTCGTGAAGTGGGGAAAAAAATAATCTGGGCCTTCTGTAAGATTAGTTTTAGTCATGATAGTGAAAAATTATTATTAATCATGGCTCTTCTGGATTTTTGTCATTGGGCTTTTAAAGCACTGTAATCTGCATTGCAGGCTTTCCCTAGCAGCAGCCTAAGTGCTGGAAATTGTTTCCTCATTTACACTCAAATGATAACTTGCTTAATACTTCTCGTTTGCTTTTCACCCAAAGAGCACAATTCATGAGAAACAAACTCTTATGCTTTTTGAAGGAGTAGGACTTAGTTCTTTTACAGAAGGCAGTTTACTGTAACTATACACTTCCTGCAGAATCTGGAGAGGTTTGAGCAGGATATTAGGCAGTTTACCTCTTGGTATGGCAGATAATTTGTTGTGAACCTACAGAGTTCCTGTTATCTTTTATATTATTGTACTTCAGTTAGCCCAGTAGCACTTCTCTCTTCTGACTGTCCAGGTTTTTTAAGGAAGATACTGCTCAGTGTAAGGGTCTCACCAAAAATTTTTATCTGTGGAAGACATTTCTAGAGCCTGTAATCATCAAGATGTGATGGTTTCTTGTTTAGCTAGTACTGTCTTCATCACATCTAGGATGTCTCTGACATTTTCCTGTGGGTCTCAGTCCTCACATTTTGTCAGGTGGAACTGTGTGATTGGGCAGGTAGCAGTCGGGAGAGAATGGTGTCTGCATGAAAACCTGGTTAGTTCATTTGGCAAATAAGAATTTTACCTGTGAATTAGGTTGCTTGTGTCCTCTCTGTTTTAGATATCCTCCATTTCCACTGACACACCTCTTATTTCTGATACTAAGCTATACTTGCTCCTGTTATATGGATTGCACCTGCCCACTTAGTAATTCAGATGCTTCATTTCACCTTATGATTTTGGGTTTTCTGCAATCTAATCATGCTCTTCATAGGTATGTAGCTACATTAAGATTAGATGGACAATTTCACACCCACAATCTCCCAGATTAAACTTGTATATCATCACAGAAGTCAAAATTTCGCTGTTTTTCTTTCTGGCTAGTTGGTTTTCTCCTCTGCTAGATCAGCGTATTGAAAAAGATCCCACAGAGAAGCAAATTTGTTTTTGAAACTGGGACCAGTATTGCCTTTGGGCCAAAACCATCATGGATCATCTGCAGCTGCTCTTCTTTCCACTGGCCAGTGGATATTACCAGCCTGGCCAAGGCTGGTGGGACCCAGCCAGACCTGATCCAGATAGAAGTGACTTTTGATACTCAGCAATTGAGGAAAGCCAATCTGTTATGGTATAACACTGGTATTACTTCATCAAAAAAGCAGCCAGGAAATAACTAGGAGTGACTCATTGGATTTTGGGTTCAGTAATGTGCTAAAATAGATTAGAATTTCAAAACAATTGCAGTAGCTCTAGCAGATTCATACTACATCAATTATACAAAGATATGATAAGGACTGGAAATTTATTACCTGAAGACTGTACCAAGCTGTTACCATATTGTTCCCTCACATATGCAAGGATTGGAACTCATTAGCTCTCACTCTAATAAGTGCACAAAAGTACAGCAAATAATCAGTGAAAGGAAAACATCTATCAAAGATCGTATTAAAAAAAAAACAAAACCAAACAAAAAACAGAAGAGGGGGAACACTCATAAACAATGACAGTTTCTCATTTTTTTACTTGAAACTGTGATTAGTTTAAAAGTACCTACTTCTGACACCTTCTGTTTCCATGACAACAGGAGCAGCAGCTAGAAATGGCATCCTTGGAGTTCTTGGTTGCACTGGCACAGGAAGCTGGAGATATCTTATACAGGCATTGGGACCATTCAGCAGAGTGTTGTCAGGAGAAGAGGAAGGTTTCATGTTGTGTTAAAATCCCTTAACACACAGGAACTCCCTACCCCTAATATTATTGTTATTCTTTAAAAAAAAATTAAAGGTAATTTTCAATTTACAGCTTAAATTATCAGTGAGAAGTACATTTTGCCTGGAAAAACTGCGCCTCTCAAGCAGCTAATAACATGTGGTTTGGAAAAGAAACACTTAATGTAGCAACATAATTTTATTATTCTGTGCCTCTAAAACTGCCTGATAGACACTTCTGTGCCTTTTATCACATCCTTTCCTTAATGGTATTGCATTACATCTAATTTCAATATGTGCTGGCAAAACATCTTTTTGTGTATTGCTGAATCATATATTTACTTGGATGTTGTTACAATGAACAGTCTTATTTTTCTTTGTGATTTGCCTAAATATTTTCTTGGACCAGATGTGTTTTGCAATGGAAAACTTAGGCATGAATTCCTACTTAGCTGGGAAATATTGTAAAATCTGGGAAGGACCACCACCAGCATGATGGAGTGTTCTGCTTCTGTGGCAGTTATTGTTCAGATGTCTTCCATGTAAAATGGAACTGTGGGCCATTTGTGCAAAATTTCTGAATGTTTGCAAAGTATCAGATCTGAGCAGTCCTGAACTAAGCATGACAGCTTCCTGCTTCTTCCACAAATTCTCTCTCTCTCCTAAGAAATATAAAACATTCCTTCATCCAGAAAGTGTATTAAAAACCATAATTTATGAGTCATAACACCTATCACTTAATACATAGTTTAGAATAAAGTTCTACTTAGAAAAATATTTTGTTTTTAATGGTGATCAATAATTGATGTCCAAGAAAAAGTATAAGGAAGGGTTCTTATATGGAGTGATCCTTCCTTGTTATGACTACTTCTGGCAATCAGTAAACTAAGTTTAGTTTTTGTGTGAAGGTATAAATCTCTTTTCTCCTGTATCTGGTCACAGATACTTAATTGTATAATCTTTGTTCCTAAGCTCATTCTTCAATAAGTTGCTGCATGCCACATTTAACAGGATTGAGTTAATGGGCAACTTTTTTTTTCCAAAGAGAGAGCCCTCAAGAAAAAAAAAGGAACAAAGCCTTGAGGTTGCAAGTAACTCATGTGCATGCTGCTTTTCCAGGGAGAGATTTAACTGCTTGTAATTGATGCAATTCCTTGCAGTAGCAAAATATTCCTGACCTTTGATTGATAATTTTTATTGCTATTACAGTTATTCACAATTTGGTTGCACCAAGTGGTGACACATGGGACTCCAAACGAAGGGGAACCATCAGAACCCATCTGGATCCAGCCCACCCATGATGTGTCTCTGCCAAGAGATAGGACAGAGCTCAGGCCTCACTCAGCCCCAGGGCAGATGTTATAGGGTTGCAGGGAGTGGCTGAGGGGTGTGCACAGTGATGGGGTTTGGAGTATGCTTACCCCTGGAGTGCCAAGATGTGGATCATCTAAGCTTTTCCTGTGATTAGTGTCTGAAATGCCACGAGTTACAATCATAATCAGTGACATTTTTATTCTTTCAGACAGTGTCCCAGTGCCATTAGGCAGATTTCAGTGGTGTTTCAGAGCAGATGATGGTGGCTTAGAGGCTTTCTTTCAGTAGAGGTCTGGGACTCTTCCTGGGGACTTCATGCTGCATTGGAAGCTGCACCATGAGGTTGGACTGGGGGCACTGGAACACAGTGATCACAGGGATCTTTACCTGATCACAGCCTCCCTTGCCCCCTTCCCTACTCCTGAGTGGTACATGGACACAAATGCTGGCAGCTCTAAGAGCAGGGTGTGTGAAGAGACAATATGACAGGATGGTACTGGTTAGATCCAGGCTACACCATGGAAAGCAGCACAGGAGGTATACAAGAATACTCTTTCAAATATTTTCAGAGTATTTATGCCTCATAATTTGATATTGAGTGGTATCATGTGCTTTTAAGAACTGTTATGCTACTAAAATATCAAGGGATTGCCTCTGACTAATAGAAGTGACTGTGAGAACAGTATGTGAACAGTTTAATTTACTATTTCCTCTAAGGAGATGAAATCTGAACAATGTTAAACTCTCAACACTAACCAAAGCAATATCTTAACATGCATTTTCAAATATTTTAATTTAAAAATAACTATTATGGAACTGTGATGTATAGTCTTATGTCCAATATTTAAGAGTGTTCATTATCTTTGGGAAGATCTAGGCTGCAAAGATATTCTAGCCCTCACACACAAGGCTATGCTGCCTCTCATTATAAACAAAACTAATTATTCCTTGAAAGGTTTTCCCAACTTAAATCAGCTTTCTTAACCCTGAGAAGCCAATAAATATCCAAGAGATATGCAATTTTTTCTTTCTTGATATTTGCTTATCCCTGGATGCCATTTTCAGCCAATTTTCTTCTGAAGAGTGCTCATTCATATTTTAATCTTGATATCCCTGTAGAGGGAGGAAAAGAAGCACAGCAACAGCCTGAGAAGAATCTGAGAAGCCATAGGCAGGTTATCCTCTTATATGACGTTAATGACAAGAGGATCTGCTGGGATTTCTGCTAATAAAGGTGAGGGTAATTCAAGTCCCTCTTTATTTGCAGAGATTATGAGGGGAAGCATTGCAGTGACTCGCTGTGGTAGTTTTCATGGCTGTGCTCTTCTGTACTGCAAAAGGAAAGAAACTTTGTCCATTAAACAACTCTTTCCAGAGGGGACGTGCTTTTGTTGTTGTCTCTGGTCAGATCCACCTCTCTTAGCAGATAATGAGGGAACTTTTGTGCCCAGCTCAGAAACTCCAGCAGATGTGGAGCTTATTTCTGTCATTGGATGCAATTGACTTTCAGCTGAAGTAATGATCCTTCAGGGTGATAAGGGCTGAGCACATGCTCCCTGCTGTGGGGTTTTGAAGTCTGGAGGCTTAGCTGTTGAGGAGGTGAGCTGTGATATCCAGCTGTGAGTGACATTCAAGTAAAGTCACAGGTGAATTTAAAGCCTCATGCTCCAGCTTTGCAGAGACACTCAGTAAACACACCTGTAGGCAGTAACAGCTGAATGGAAATGTGAAAACATGCTCCTCTTCATCTCTCAGCTGTTAGTGCCAACTGCCGCCTGAGACCAGTGCTTCCTAAGAGTGCACAAGTGGGTTTAGCTGTGGGTTAGCATTCCAGATCTTCCTGTACATGCAGTGCATCCACAGTTGTGCTGTGTCTGGGACCAAGAACTCAGTAGGTGTGATGGGAGTCAACAGCTCCTCCAAGAAACCAGTAGTATCTCCTCTATAAATTTGAAGCAGTATGTCTCACTTCCTGCCTGAGGTGAACTCTAGCTGAAAAAATGACAATGCTGGTAGGGCATCCATGGTACACAGTTTTTTGTGCTGAAAGAAAAGGTTCTAGGAAAACCTTTTGAAGCATTATGTGCATGGATTCCTCACTGCAGCTGACATGTTCCTGTACAGTAATTTCCAGCTGGTGAAATGTTCCTAGAAAATACATTCTCACCAGCTGCTCCAGGTCAGAGTAATCAATGGCATCTCAGAGGTACAAAATAACTCCTTTGTTGGCTTGCCACTCACTTTTTATATCCACAAGTACATTAAAGCTTTTTGTAAATAATGAAAGGAGTTTGCTGTTGAGTGACAATGGTGTTCCCATGTTGCATTATATCCTGTTCATTACTTTTATTCCTTGACTTGAGCCATAAGTAGGACAGCAAAATGTGTCACTTTCTCTGCACATCTGCCTTTTCTAGCTCTGTGATTCACAATACCTTGAAAGAATATTGGCTGGGGAAGACCAGCACTGCACTCTTTAAAAGACATTGACTATTCAGGAAATTAAATTTAAAGTTAGCAGAGAAACTAAAGTGACTTTATCTGGAGAAATAAAGTGAACAAGCAGCAGCAGCTGGCTTCATTGAACAAGTGATACAATGAAAAGGTAGCAAATTCTTCTTATTGATCTCTCCTGATTGCTATCAATTGGCTTCTTCAGTGAAGAACTGTGTTATTTGGCAATAAAAGGAAAGCACGATGCCCATTATTCCTTGTGAGAAAAATAGCATTAATTTATGATACCTTGGACTCCTACCAGTTGATGTTCAAGGAAGTACTTATCAAGGGCAAAGTACTTGCTATTCTCAAGTTTAAAAATAGATCACTTTCCACTGTTGTTGGGTTTTAGTGCCCAAATACTTCCTGGTTAAAAAGTTATTGGGTACTGGATGATGCAGGCCCTGAAACCAATGCTTCAGGAGGGAGCACAGAGCACAGGTATCAGCCTTGCCACAGACAGGAGCAAACTGTTCTGTTTTTCTTAAATAAAACAAATGAAACAAAATGAAACAAACAAACAAAAAATCAAAATATTGTGATATTTAAAAGGGTTTTTATCATTTTTTGAGATGTACAGCTTGCAAGAAAACAGAGTACCTTTATGAAAATTGCATTGTGGGAATACTGGTGTATTTAGGAGTCATAAAAAGATGTAGCAAAAATGCACAAAGTCACAATCTTTCTCTTAGAAAACACAAGTAACATGCAGTATTTAATAGGCAGGACAAAATAATTGCTGTTTTTCTGAGTGAAGCTGGTAGTTGGTTTTAGTTGATCATGACCACCTTCACAGCCTGAGAAGCAATGCCTTGAGGTAGTTTGATCCTGTTGACAGACATGAGACTGTATTGACCATGCAAAATACTGAATGGAACAGTAATATTTTTAGAGAGACAGGTAAAATATTTTCCAAGGTTTAATTCTTCAAAATTACATATAAAGAGGAAGAGAAAAAAACCCCTAACTTAGAATTCTGATTTTACCTTGGTTGACTACATTTGTGAACAATAGATTATTGACAAATTAAGACAAAAAATGCCAAGAAAAAAGATACAATAGTTGTGTGGCAATGAATATTCCAGGAATCTGCAAGATGGATCTGTCCAATTTAAATTGTCATTTCCCTTAGGATTTATAGTAAGTCCTCAAACACAGACTTTTAATATTCCATTTCAATTCTGGATACATAACTTTTCTGCAATTTTACAGAATAAATAATTTCCAATTGGATTTGAAGTGCTGCAGTTACATCAGTTTGAAAATAGGGCATACAGAACTGTATACCTTTTTTCTAAAAAATCAGATTTCCTCCATCATTCTCTATCACAGTTTTGGGGAAAGCTGGCCATTCCCAGAATCTGCCCCCAGGAAGGACTTCTGGGGAGCAGGAGTAGCTGCTCCTGCAAGGAGGGCATGGCCAAAGGATTTTCAGAAGCAAAGAAGCCAGGAGATGGCCAGCTGAGCTGTCAGCTAATGTAACCTCAAGTCAGACTTAAAGTCATAGAATCCTTAAGGTTAGGAAAGGCCTCCAAGATCATCAAGCCAGCCTTAAGGCAAATACCATCATGCCCATTAAACCATTTTGTGAAGTGCCATGTCTACTCATGCTTTGAATACTCCCAAGGATGGTAACTCAGCCATCTCCCTGGAGAGACTGTTTCAGTGCTTAACCGCTTTTTCCACTGAACAAATTTTTGGTAGTATTCCACTCCCCTGGAGCAGTTTTTACAGTACTCAAAATATTCTAAAATGCAATATTTAAAAAAAACCCAACCAACCAACCAAACACAAACAAAACCCCACAAAAATAAACAACATCAACAAAACAAAACCAAACAAACCCAACAAAGCATGACAGTCTTGAATATGTATCACTGAGGATCAGCAGCACAAGGTTTGGACACCCAGCATAAGGAAGGAGCAGACACTTTGCTCTCTCATGACACACAGGCTGTTTTCCTGTTTGTAGCACAAAATCTGGTGTTTGCTGTGAGGGGAATGCTGTGGGCTCCTCTTGCCAGCATAATCTTTCTGCCTCTTATTAATTAAGCTTGAAAGGCTAAGGAATGTATGTAAGGAATGAGAAAATGGACTAATCAGATTTGAATTAATAATTTTTCCTCTTCTAAATTTGCATCTAGCAGCAAAGCTGGGAGTCCTGGTGCAGGCAGCAGCTTTTTGAGGGGTTACAGCTTCTCCTACCCTTGTCCTGTCCACACAAGGCATCACCGTGGCTCCCAGGGCAGGCTGCAAACTGGCAGGTCTGCCAGAGTTCATCTTTTCCTTTTCCCCTCCAAAGCACCTCACCTTGTAGTCATGGCAACTTGCTACCAGGAGCAGGCAGCATCCCTTCATGGGCTGCAGCATCCCTTTGTGGTCCACAGCATCCCTTCATGGGCTGCAGCATCCCCTCCTGGGTCACAGCATCCCTTCATGGGCTGCAGCATCCCCTCCTGGGCTGCAGCATCCCTTCATGGGCTGCAGCATCCCTTTGTGGTCCACAGCATCCCCTCATGGGCTGCAGCATCCCCTCCTGGGTCACAGCATCTCCTCCTGGGTCACAGCATCTCCTCCTGGGTCACAGCACCCCTTCATAGGCTGCTCCCATATCTGCACCAGGGCTATGGAACTGGAGATGCTGGACAAGACTCCACGTTAAATCTGAGCAGGGGAATGGGTCTGTTCTCTTTGGAAAGGCCGTTGCCAACATTTGAGTTTGCTGCTGTCACAAACGGCCTTGTACCCACAGTGCACATTCTGTCTCAAAGCCAAAAAAATTTCAATTGAGATGTGTATTCTGGGGTGAAAAAGGAATCTGATCTTTTTCCAGCAGCAAGGTTAAAGGTGTTAAAGGGATGGAGTAGCACAGCCTCGGATTTTTTCCTAGGTTTCTTGCTGTTTGCTATTGCAGACATATATATTATATTAATAACAATATTAATGTATATATACTATTTTTATATACATTTTTATATATATATTATACCCTGCACTAGTCGGGTTGTCCTTTAAGATACCTTCTCATGCCAGCAGCACTCTTTCTTAGAGAAAATCTCTTCATGAAGATCTCTTCATGAAGATTTCTTAATGAAAACCCTTACTTCATGTTCCCAATAGGTCACTCTTTATTTACACAGCAGTCCAAGCCCTTTCCTTTCATTGTCTTGACACGTCATCCTGCTTCTCCTGAGGGCCTGAGGAAAAAGAGGAGGTAAGAGAAGAGCAAAGCCCCACACACTTAATTCTGACAGCACCTTGTTAGGGCTGCAAGAGGAGCTGGGGGCAGCTCCCTCGAGGCATCACCCTGAGGTGATGAGTGGAAACCTCACTGGGCACATCCTGACCTGAGCCAGCGTCAGAGCAGCCTGATGTGCAGCGTGCCTCCGTCCTTGCTGCCACCTCCTGTAGTTCATCTCCTGCTGCCCAAAAGCATCGCTGTAACCAGGAGCTGCAGCTCCACAGGTCTCCACATTGATCCCTGTGGGATCATTCTGGCTTTGCTGGAAGTGGCAATGCAGAGCAATGTGTTCCAAATGCCAGCAAAAAGGCTACGCTGGAGTCCCAGATCTGCATTGCTCATAGTCTGCAGTGCTGATACTTCTGTGTGCCCAAGTACCCACCCCTGGGTTTCACAATAAGTGGTGTTTCTCATATAATGATATCCCTGGAAAAGTGCACATCTCCAAATTCACACATGCATTATGACAGCAGAGATGGGAAGACTGGACTGGCTGGAAAGAGATGACACTGGGATGACACTTGTAAAAAGAAAGGAATCCATAAAGTTGTATTATTCCAAAGAGAGGAGTTTGTCGGAGATTACCACTGCCACCTCATAGAAATTTGTGCCTTCTGGCTTTGCACAGATCTATTTAACCTTGTGAAGGTGCACAAATGATTCAAAGAATCATAGACTAGAGGCCTTTGACGACTCTTGCTTCCAGCTCCTGGAAGCATTTTGCTCACCAAATATCAGCCTGATTTCAAACTCAGAGACATCTTGTGGGAGACCACAACAGCGGGCTGTGAATAATTGAGGCTCATGAAGCATCCCTGGCCTGCCTCGCCAGAGGAGCACAGTGACCAGGACCAGGGCTGCTAGAGCTGTCCAAAACAGACACTGCCAGGGCAATGTGAAAAGGAGCATGTCTGCCTCTGTGCTCTCCTCAATCTCCTGGATCAGACGAATCATCTCCTGACGCAGATACACCTCACGCTCCAGCATCTTTTTGGCCATGGCCACGTCTTTTGGGTTATCCTCCAGGACAGGCTGGACAGCCAGCAGAAGCAGAAGCAGCGTCGTTACCAAGGACATGGCCTGAAGGAGGTGAGAGGAAAGGGGGCTCATCAGGGTGGGAGGGAGCAGGGAGCTGAGGGCACCCAGCACATCCTCGAAGTCTCTCTGGGCACTCAGCTCTCCCTCTGGGTTAGAAACACCCCTGGGCATGACCCTGGCCACCCATCCAGCCCAGCCTTTCCCCTGCATGACAACTTGCCAGTTGCCCAAGTCCAGCTGCAGTGGGGCTGAGGCTGCCTGTGGATACCCCTGGTGACAGGTCCCATTGTGCCCCGTCCTGAATGATGTCACAACCACCAGAGCCTCATTTCCTGGCTGGCAAGAGGATGATTGCCCTGGTGACAGCTCCCGTTGTGAGCTGTCCCCAGTGATGTCACAGCCATCAGAGTGACATCACCCAGCTGGAAGCCCCAGCCTTTGTCCCGCCCAGTTCAGCGGGTCCAGGGCATCATCACACCAAGTGCAAACCCTCCTGAGGAATAAGGTCCCAGGGGCTCTCTGCACAAAGTGGGCAGATCCCCCAAAGCTGTAAATGAAGCAAAATGCCAGTTGTCTCCCTGTTGCAAGTGTAAAAGAGCCACCACTATACCATGTCCCCAAGTGCCTTTAATGTCTTTTAAATTCCTCTAGGAATAGTGATTCCATCACTTCCCTGGACAGCCTGTTCTTCAGTGCTTGATAACCCTTCTGGGGAAGAAATTTTTCCTTGTATCCAACTTAAACCTCTCCTGGTGCAATTTCAGGCTGTTTCCTTGTCCTATCACTTGTTACCTGGGAGAAGAGACCAACCCCCTCCTGGTTACAACCTTCTGGCTGGACTTAGAAGCAGACCTTTAAATTAGATTTGGCAGGGAAAGGAGATGTACTCCCAAGTGTCAAGAGAGGAACCCGGAAACACCAACATTTTAGGAAGCAACAGGGAAATACCTGTAAATAGGTGTATTTACACCTACTTAGCTAGGCTGGGCAGGAGGTGTGTGTGTGTGTTGTGCTTTGTGTTAAGGAATGGATTGGTTGTGAAGAGCTGTGTCTGAGGAACAGCCAGTAACAGGCTGAGAGCTAGTGGGCACAAATCAAAGACCAGACCGACAGAGGGATCTGCTCCAGGGGTCTGACCTGAGGGCCCTGTTGGTTCTCTTGTTTCAGCTCCCAAGCTCTCATCCCGGTGGGGGTTTCAATCCTCCGTGTTGTCTGCTGGGAGGGCAGCACAGCTGGCTGTGAGCAATCCGGGAGACTCCTGGAGTGTGTCAAGGACAGTTTCTTTGTCAGGTACTGCCAGAGAAGTGTCAGTGGACTTGGGGCTCACATGCACAAATAAACTCATCAGAAGTTGAGTGGAGCAGCCTGGGCTGTAGTGACTGTGCCCTGGGGGAGTTTGTGATCATGGGGAACATGGGCCTGGAGAGGAGCAGAGTCAGGACCCTGAACTTTGGAAGAATCAACTTCCAGCTGTTCAAAGGATCTGCATATGAGCAGTGGGCCGATTTGAACTGTTCAATAGCCCTGTGCTTTTGAGAAAAACTAAAGGCAGGATTTGAGTAGAATATGAGACATTTACTTCAGTGAAGCTTTCTTGCTTTTCAGGCTTCCTTTATACCTGGTACAGCAGTTCTGTTATTTGCTTTTTCTCCACATATGGGATTCGGATTGAACGTAATGACTTTACAGATGTGGTAGACATCCCTGCTGCTCTTCAGCCTTTCTGATAAATCTGAAAGCAATATATCCTGCATGATACATGATTCTGTTGCAAAATGCTTAGTCTCCAAATGTCTGCCCTACTAGTTTTTGGAATTACCCTGTGTAACAACAGGCAAAATTCATCTATAGTGAAATTTTGCAGATTATGAAAAAAAGGAATGATGGATTAATTTTTCCTGAAAACCCTTGATAAAAGTATTACAATAAATTAGTTCCTTTCATGGAAAACCATTCAGCCTTCTTGCTTTTTCCTCAAAGTCAGGAAATTTCCTTTCTTTCCCTTCCCACCATTGTTTTTTACCCCATTCTGTTGCTTTCCTATAGTGGCCTCAAAAAATACTTTATTCCCTTTCCTTGTTGTTTTCGGATTAAGAACATTTATAGAGTACAATCATTAGGTCAGTTAAGATACTGTTTGCTCTCAAACTACATATTCCTTACATTAGGGAAGGGATAGACATAAGCATGTAATGGAATAACTTTGCCTTAAATTAAGAATTTCTCTTTAAAAAATATTTTGTGAGTCTAGAATAATAATGTTCACAGTTGGTGAAATGTTACTGATTTTATTTTAGTCTATTCGAGTGTGGAAAGATCCCTTAATTAATTGTGTTTTTCCTGAAAGTACTTAAACAACAAATTTCTCAATGATTTTTTGGAGTTCTTTGTCTCCTCTTCCACACTGTGTTGTAAAACAAACAGATGAGTAATTGTGTAATATAATTTTGATGAAACCATGCTAGAGATATTTAGAAATATTTTTGCCATTTAATCTATTGCATTTGCTGTTGTTCTCAAAAATTCCATATTAAAAACAACTAATGGCCACTTTTCTGTGGAATTTGTGAATAAAATGCACTCCTACACAAATAAACATAATGTCTGCTGTCCCTTAATTAAAAATTACTATCTTCAGAATGCACAATGTAAGTTGCTGGTAACCAGGAAGATAATGCCTGTAGTGTTAAATATTGGACAGCCAGTCTGAAACATTGTGAATGGTTTTATTTTCCTTGTCTGTACTGCACGTGACAGGCTCATAGAGACCTACTGAAAACCAACAGGCCTTGGCATCAGAGAGGCTGGAGCTCCTTGGTGGTGAGGGCTGTGTGAAGTACCAGGCTGTCACAGTTACATGCTCGTGGAACTTGCACTTACTAAAGCTATTTTGGGTATATAGTACAGGCAAACAATTTGATAAAGTAATGACTGTTTTGAGGCAGAATAAATGAAATAATGGGTAATTGATTTTCCTCACTACAGCAGTCCGCTATTCCTGAACTCCTTGACTTCTGCAGCAATACAAGAGTACTTTGGATATTCTCTAGCCCACCTTGTAAATGCAGATTCATAAAGGCAGAGCACAGTTCTTTTAGCCAGTGTTTTTGCAGGGCAGCATTCTCACTTTGCTGCTAATGAGCATCAGAAAGTACATGGCTACCAAAATGCCTCATGAAATGTAGTGTCAAATGAGGAATTATTAGTTAGCTGGCAAGTGTTGCAATCCCTCAGTCACTGAGCTGCCCAGTCTTGTGAACAAAAGCTGGACTGACCCTTCTGCAGAGCCTCCTCTGCACTACTGTCATGGGTTGGCACTAGCCAGGGGCCAGTGCATCCATGAAAAAATATATTTTTTAATTTCTGCTGTGAGATAGGATTAAATAAGGAGTATAATCAATTCAAATTTAAGGTATAGGATACGTTTTATTAACTAATATTAAAAAGGAAGGAAAAAAAACCAAACAAGAACCAGAATGAAACCTTCAAAGCATTCACCCTCCCTCCCAACTGTTCACTTTCCCTCTGTTAATATGAAAATACAAAACCTAGGATTTTCAGTCAGTCCACCCCTTGAACAATCATTCTTCAATTCATCAAGGAAGAGTAGTCTCTCTTGCATACTATGGATTATCTACAAGATATCTGTTCGCTCGTGGCCACACTTCACAAATGGCCCGCCTGGAGATTTGTCATTGTGAAGCATCCCCCCATGGGACAATCCTCTCACAACTGCCCATGGACTGTATCAGCTTTTAGGGTACAGTTTAAGAATGTCTTTTCTTAGTCCAAAGCAAAAGTTTTCTTCATCTCTTTCATCTTCATCTCAGGGAACAGATATCTCTCATCTCTGAGGCCAGGGATATCATTAAATCAGAGCAACCTCACACTCCCCACTGACTAGGCTCAGATGCATCCCTCTAAAAGCATTTTATATGTTATAAAAGTATTTAGTCCATTCTTTATGGCTTTGCAAGAAAAGTCCATGTCATCTGGCCCACTCTTTCATTCTTTTTCATCTGGGATCCTTTCCTGTCTTCCCTGACATCCTGTGTCTAGGCCGTGTCTCACATTTTTTGCAGTCTGCTTACTCTCCCTTGAGCAGGATTCATGTTTTGAAAAGTCTGTCTAGAGAAGAAAAGTTTAAAACCTCATCCTCCGGGACCTCTGCCAGCGGCTGAAGTTGATAATGTAAAATGTTCTTGAAAGCTGTCATGCTGGACTAAGATCTCTCAACTCCACGCCGGGATGCTAGGTGGGGGGATAATTCTTCTCACAGGACAGGGACAGGCTGCCTTTGGAAGGGGCCCCCCGGCCCGGTCCCACTCAGCCCCCATAGAACACGGGGGAAACCCGGGCCAGGGTGAGCCTGTCTTTTTTCCCAGCTCCAATCTCTCTCATCTTCCCCCTCTGTCGGGACAGCCCCCTCAGAAGAAGGGTCCCCCCTGCTCTGCCAGCCCGGCCTGGCCCAGCCNACCCACCATTGGTCTCACACCGGGCCCAGGGGAAATTCACCAGCGAACTTCACTTCCAGGAGTGGTTATTTTCTGCCCATTAAATTGTCCATCAATTTCAAACCAACACAACTACCCTGCTGAAATATTATCAGTGATGGCAAAAAGCTTCCATGATAGCATTTCCTGCTATGGATTTGTTTACAAGGAGCACAGTCTGTAAATGCTCTTAGAGGTGAACAGCCTGAAAGAAGGAAGACAGCACCAGAGAGAATGTTCAGTATCAGAGAGAACTGAAGAATTGCTGCAGCCCTGTAGTCACCCTACCCTGAGCCCAGCAAATGGTCACCAAGATGATTAAAAGGATGGAGCAAGTGATCACAGAATCCTGGAATGAGTTGGGTTGGAAGGGACCTTAAAGATCATCTCATTCCAATGATGGGCAGGGACACCTTCCACTAGACCAGGCTGCTCAGAGCCCCATCCAGCCTGGTCTTGGTGCATGAGGAAAAGCTAGCTGGGAAGGAATTTGTTCAGCCTGGAGAAAGGAATGATCTTTTCAATCCAAATGCATCTATGAACACCCACTAGAAAACACAGCCAGACTCTCCATTCATGTGAACATGGAAAGGATAAGAAGCAACAGGAAAAATTGCAGCAAGACAAACTCCAATCAAATATAAAGAGAAAAAAATCACATGAGACCCAACCAGCACTGCTACAAATATCCCAGAGGGGTTCTGAGATACTCGGAATTTGACTATGCTGAGAAATCTAATGTAACTGCTTTCAGCAGTGGAGTTAGACCAGATGATCTACATTATTCAGTTTTTCTATGAAAAAATCCATCACTAACCTGATACCTATGATAGCAGTGACATCCCTACCACAGGGCTCTGAGAACAACTTGTAAAGCTGCAGATGTACTTCAAAAATTTGAAACATTGGGAAAAGGAAGCTTAAGAAGAAAAATTGCATACAAGTACAAGACTAAAATGACAGAACATGATTAAAAAGAAAGAATAGTGTGCCATGTTAAAGGCACTGTCTAATTCTGGCAATAACAGCTCTGACACCCTGCTGACTAATTTAAACTTTATTTAGCCTTGATGAGGCAGTGACACTGGGGATAAAACAGGAAGGGACCAGCTCTTAAGGCTCTGGCAGCTCTCAGATTCCCTAGGAGTTTTAAAACATTCAGCACTTCCAGGAAGAAGTGGCAGATTTTAACAAGGCAGAAGAGCCCAGTGAGCAAATAACTTGGGAAGTTACTCTTTCCTTTCTTTATGTTCTTTCCCTTAGTGCTTCTTTTAATTATTATTCATTTCTCTTCTCATTTCTCTTGCCTATTAATTTTTCCAGTGCTTCCTCCAATCGCATACATCCATTTATTCTAGGATGATACACATGGTTGGTGAGAAGACAAGAAATAAATACATGTGGTACTTATGTTGATTTCAGAATTCTTCTAGCACTATCCATCTTCTCTTTTTGCTTTGCTGCTGTCCAGAGCATAAAGAAACATCTCATTATATTCTTTATGCCTAGGTACAGCTCTTAATTTATCTGAAGAATCAAATAGAATTGATGTATTTTTGGTTTTTATATGGTGCTTTGGGATTAGAGCTGTGATGACATTTTTTATAGATGCAGAAGACACCACCTCTGTCTTTGTACATGGAATCTGAGATTATGTGCCTTAAAGGCAAGGGGATTCTAAATAGATTTCTAAAAGATAGATTCTAAAAAAAAAAAGGTAGATTCTAAATAGATTTCAAAAGAGAGCTGATTTCTTAGTAACCTTGGATACAACAATGGAAAAATTATTCTGTTTACTGTTATGATTTCTGCAAAACACAAAGCAGAAGAAAGGTGGTGGATGCTGAAGAAAGGTGGTGGATGCTCAACTCAGAAAGTTGAGTTTATCGGTGTTCTGGGTTCTTCTGGTGTTCTTGGAAAAAGTGGAACATCTTAATGAACAAGACCATACTGTGTCTGTCACTACTGATTGCACATCTAACCTACAGAGAAAGTCAGTGTAAATTTTCAACTTCATATGCAAAATTCAGTGTGATTGATTCCTCCTGTCTTAGGATGATGAATTGCTGTTATCAGGAGGTTGCAATCTTGTCTCAGCTGCTGTGATTCCATGGGATGCCATGCCATAACTGAATGAGCAGAAACATAATCCATTGAGATGAATACTCATTAGTTAACATTAAAAATACAAACATGTATTCCCCTTTCCACTACAAACTCTTCCTGCAGGGTACATAAATCTGTAAGTTTAATCTGCAAGTACTTCAGATAAAATATTGGGCCACAAAGTACTAGCAAAGGGAACAATATGTTCCAAATGTTAATGCAAGTTTTATGGAAGCAAACTTCAGATGAAAAATCTGGTGAGTAGAGCTGAAAAAACCACCCATCTTTGATAGTCTCATCTGAGAGTAGGGAGGGAGCATGTGAATCTCACACAGGTCTCTGGCAATATTTTCCCAGTGAGCCTCATCATGGGGGACTTGGGATTTCTGACTGTTTTACAAGAGCAACAGACTGGTTTTCTCACTCAGAGATTAATGGAGCACTAGGACATGTTCAGTACTCAAAAACAATTCTACTGATGTTTACTTCCCAAACATCACATAAGTCATTAACTGTTACTGAAACAGTCAAGTCATACATTCAGGAAAGCACTTTGGAATAATAATTTAGGTCTGTTGAGAAGTAACTGTGCCATCCTTCCCTTGCATTCAAATCTATTCATCAGTCTGTTTTAGGGAATGTAAACAGGAGGAATTCAAGCTTTTCAGGGGACATGCTCTGTAAAATTAATTATTGCAATATGGGTAAGGTTTTCTTTAGGGGAACGGAAATAAGTGTGCAGAACAGCATATAAACAAATACCAAAGGAAATTTAATCAGCCTGAGAAAGACAAAGGGAAACAAGTTTGTTTCAACGCTGAAAGTTTCTCAGAACCTCAAAACTCTCCATGGTGCTGAGAAACTTCAGGAACAGCTCAGTGAAAGGATGGTGTCAAATCCACAGCTACAGCCTCAATTTGCAATCTGAACATTAAGTACAGCAATCCGATTTTCCTGACCAGGTAGAGGATATTGCTGCAGATTGCTAGCACAGTGGCATCAAGGCAGCCTTTTACAGTTCTTTTCAAGTCAGATGACTGAGCACAATGTTACCCAAGTTAGAGCAGTACACAAAAGTTAGCAGCTGATGCAGTTCTAACATTTTAACTCAAATCTGTATTAGCTGGAACAAGATGTTTCCATTTGACCACAGGTGCTTCAAGCAAATCTGTAGGTACAGCTATTTCTTTCAGCACCTACATATTTCACAAAATTTAGATAATCATTTGCAGATTTGTCCCATCCCATTCTTTCCACAATAAACAGCTTATTAGATTAATTACACCACAGATCTTTTTGACAAAACCATTAGCTAAGGGAACTTAGCTCCTTGTTCACAATTTGATTGTTTGAACACAATTTCTGAATTATTTCCTTTATTTAGTAAATATATTTTGCAGAAAAATAATTACAGCAGAACCCTAAGTGTTTTGGAAGGATTTTAGAAGGCTAGAGAAAAAGAAGTATCTGGAAAGGTGGTCAGTTTGAAAACAGATCAAGGCTCCACAGGCTATGAAAGAGAAAAAGATGAAGACAGCATATGTTGGAAGCAGTCACTGATGAGCTGCACTTGGCCAAAAGAGCACTTGAAGAAATAGCAAGATGAGGAAAAAAAAAGAGCGAGGTACCTTTTTTCCTCTGTATTGCTGTTACAGTGAATCATTAAGGTCTCTTAAGACACTCTTTAAAACCTTATTAAACAGGTTTTGGGTGCTCTAGTTAATGCAAGTTGGCTCTCTGTTCGAATCATGGTAGCTTAAGGAGTTTTTAAGAGACTTCTTCAGCAACCTGAAAGAATGAGTTTTGTCACAAAAAGAGATAGATAACATTGCAGGAACTGAACAAAAGAGCTGTTTCTAAGAGAGGAGTCACAAGAATTGTATTGTTCCTTTAAAAAGCAATCAGGAGTTGGTTTGTCAAGAGCTTTAAAAAATGAACAAAGAACAATTTTAGAGATTTAATTAAAACCAGTTTTGATCTTTTATTAAAAATGATTTTAGTAAGAGTCTCACTGCTTTTATACCACTGCTATTATTATTGCTGAGAAAGTAATCATGTTCAGGAGTTCACTACAGCATGCTGGCTTCACAGAATATGTTATGAAGAAAATGTGCTTTAATAGCAATACCATTGCTGGTATCAGATGCATAGAGTAATATAGAGTTGCAGTTACTTGAAGAATTAATTACAACTTGTAACTGTTGGGTTCTTTGGCACCAGAGCAACTAGGAAATACGTTCAGTAAAATCAGAGTTGTGATGATATGGGCACCAGTTTTAAGAGATCCAAAAAGGAGACCATTTTCTATCTATGGCTCTGCTCTTATTTGCAATACACAGAGTAGCTCTCATATGTAAAAGCTCCCAGGCAGACTTCTTTTGCTTTGTTCTGCAGAACTATATGTTTAAATATACCTAGAAGCAAGTAAAAAATACATGTACTTGTGTGTGCACATATGTATGTTTAATTCTGTTTCAAGCAGCCTTTTTGTTAAGATGGTGGCATCTTCAGGTTCAGGTGGATACTGATGACTGTAAGAGATGCAAAGTTGCTCCCCAAGAGAGAAAGCCGGGGATTACAAACCATGTGGAATATTTTAGGATCACCTATAAAGCATCAAGGAAAGGCTCACAGTTTAGAAAGTCACTTAAACAAATGTGTATATAGATTAACATTTCATTTCCATTACACGGGAAATATTTACAGTGTACTTTTCCCATTAATGCTTGTATAAATGTCTAATCTACTTTTCACAGTATGGGAAATTGGAAGGAACTAAAATGAAATAAAAATCAAAATGAGTGCAAGGTATAGTCAGGACATAATGAGGTCTGTTACATGTAGGTCTAACACATGTATTTTTTCTTCCCAAAAATATAACTGAAGAAGTGGTAGGCAAGTCCAGCCCTACTGAATGCTACATCATGGGAAAACAGTCTATTTCCACAGAGCCATGTACTTTGGCTTGTAGGGAAAATTACTTTTGCTACCTCTGGACCACCTTGGAGTTGATGTACTTCAGGTTATATATGTTAGTAGCGCATCCCAGTTCTGGAAAAAAGTGTTTAACCAAGGCTGTTTCACTAATGAGAGTGGAGCTTGCCATGAGAGTGCTCTGGAGGTCCTCACCCTGTGACACAAGGGGATCTTGGCAAGTGGGTGCAGTCAAGGGAAAAGATGGATGGCACTGCTGGGGCTGCTCTTGGCAACCTTCTGGCACCTCTGGGGTGGGTTTAGTTTCCCTGAAGCACAGAATCTGTCTACAAGCAGCCTTCAAATCAAAGCCTCGGGTGTTTTGGTGAGCTCAAATTATTGGCTTCAGGATGTTTAGATTCTGGGGTATGCTGTTTGTCTGAGTATGCTGTTTGTCTTTGCTTTTCTTTGGTTAATTGTGGCACAGAATGCAAGAAAAGTTTAGTCAATGGAGTCTTGGGATGATTCTGGATTTTGAATGCTGGTTTTCTTTCATTTTAATCCCATATGGAAGTAGTGATCCTGGCCATTTAATGGCAAAAATTCCACTGACTTCAGCAAGGACATGAATTCTCAGAGACCATGCCCTTCCACCAGTAACAGCTTCATGCAGCTAAGAATTTAGAGGCAAGTCATGAAAATGTATAGAAAGGAGGTTACATTCCCAGAAAAGAATCACTGAAATAGTTTTGAAAATGATTTTTCCAATACTAATAAAAAAAATGTAATAGACCATTTTATGCTCCTGTCCTTAGGCTATGCCTTATACCATGATCAAGATAAAAGAAAATTATATTTCCTTGATTACTCATTCAAGCAGAAAATGAGTTCTGTTACCTGAAAATTTAGAAGTTTTCCAGGTAATTGGATAGCCTTTGTACCTCTTCAATTTTTGATATTATTGGGTAGTTCATGTTATTTACTAAGATGTTTTAGTCTAATCATTTTTTTGACAGGTTAAAATATCACTATTACAGTGGGAACATTCTCCTGACAGTGGAAACCATTTAACAAATTAGATGCTGAATGCAATTTGCTGGTCAGCAATGCAGAATATACAGTGCCTGTGCAAGGAATAGTTTAAATATCAACTAGAAACTAACTATGTAAATTACACAGAAGGATCCTGCATTGTGCTGGCGCTTTCTCCTTCTTCCAAGAGTGCAGAAGACACTGGCAGGAATAATTTGAGCAAATATATTGTATAGAAATCTGTCTGCTCCAGAATTACAGACTCTTCTTTCAGTTCTGAGCACACTTAAAAAAAATAGAGTTCAGGATTTGAAGGAGAGTGGATTAAGCAGGAGTATTCATCAATTCTCTCTGGTACTCATACAATAGTCATCAGTGTGATGGGCGTCTGCCAAAGACAGGCTGGTACCTTTCAAAGTGTTTGTGGGGAAGATCTGCCACCTTGGCTTGCAAGAGTGTCCCTGAGGTACCTTAACCCTGGGGTGGGTCCTGTTTGGATTTGTGACTAGTGCACAGCAACAACAGCAAGTCAGCTGTGACAAAGAGAGATCTCCCAGTTCCTGCACCTGCTGAAGTTTCAGCAGAACTGAGGTTTAACTTCAGCCAGCACGTCCCCACTCACTCGCTCTTTCTCCCCCCCCAGCTGGTGGGACGGGGGAGAGAATCAGAAAAGTAATAGTGAGAAAACATGTGGGCTCAGATTAAGACAGTTTGATAGGGAAAGCAAAGAGACACCCACACAAGCAAAGCAAAGCAAGTAATTAATTCACTACTTCCCATAGTCTGGCAGGTGTTCCTGCCAGAGAGAGCTGGGCCCCACCACATGTAACAGTGAGCTGGGAAAACAGGGAGTTTTGTTTTCTAGCTCCTGCACACAGTCACCAAAAAGAAAATCTGTGCCTTTCACCCTCATAAGTCTCCCCTAATCCATTTCTGATATCTTCAGGCATCCAGCTCTGGTGTTGTCTTCTTGGCAAATTCCCCACTAGCCCTAGATTACATGTATTTTATCTTGTTTCTTTTGACTGTGTCTTTGTACATGCACACTTCTGGGGTTTTTTCCCCTCTAAACCTCTCAAAAGAGGAGATTAGTCAGATGATTTTAGTTTGCATGTCACAAAGATTTCATCTGTATAGAATAATCAAATAGAGCCATTATTTTATGTGTAAAATTTGTTCAGACATGGGCCTCTCTTGAGAGGCCTGTTCCATTCCTTCCTAATTCCTACCATCACTATTACTTCATCTCTTCACAATGCTGCCCAGGCAGAGATTGACAAAAAAGGAAATCAATTAGTGAGATGTCTCTAATGTTCATTATTTTTTTGGCTATTCGAGATAAGATAGCTTTGAGAGATAATTAGGAATGCTGTTTGCATTCAACCAGACGCACCATTTCTAGTTTTTGACAACTTTTTTATTACATTCGTGACTGGTGCAGCAGAAGTAAGTGACTGCAGCTTCTGCTGTGTTCAATATTCACAATCCTGTGGATTCTGTGAATATCCTTTCCTGAGTTTTCTTCCTGCCTTCTTGTTTCATGTGAGGATCCCTCAGAGCTTTGCTCTTCATCTTATACATGAGGAGAGTGTCAGAAAGAGATTAAGGTTAAAATGTCAGGTTTCTCTCATTTTTAGGTGTTGATTTTACGTGTCCAGGCCCCAATCGTTTCAAGTGCTCTCTGCATTATTGGACTCTCAGATGGAAGCTGCCCTTTCAAAAGTAGCCATTGTTGCTTCTTGCTTTCTACATTCTTCTTGTTAAAAATCTCTTTAAGCTGATGCATGTGCTAGTTGCTTTCCATTCTAGCAGAAAGTGGGAACAATGGTGAGCCCCTTTGTTTAACAAGAATTGGAACATGGGAAGCTACTTCAGAGACCACTCTGAATGCCAGTAAAACCTGGAACTGTTGATCTCCTTGTGGGTGGGTGTGTGATCAAAATAAGCAAGGAAAGAGTCAACTAAAAGGAGGAGTGCTTCTAGTATGAACTTGAGAGAAGAACAAAAATTGCTTAGAGCTTTTTGTAAAAAATATTTCTGGAAGGATAAAATGAACTTCCAAATGATGATTTCCCTGATCAGAGAACAAATGGTGTACATGTATTCAGCAAATAAACATCCAGAGAGAGATGACTGCAGACCCCACATAGTACAGAAGCATGGGCTTAGAACAGAGCTAGACCATAAACACTCACCAAAAAATGGTTTAATGAGCACTCAGATTAAAACCTTTTGCTGGGATAGCTTCCTGTGAAGTTCCCAAGCTGAAGTGGCTTCTCCTGGATCAGGGGAGCTCCAGAGCCAGCGTGAAGGACAGGGAAGGACCCTGTGGTCCAGAGAAGGCAAGAGAGAGACACTGCTGCTGGTGGTGACAGCAAACTGTCAGACAGGAGGAGGTGTCTAAGCCAACCTTTGCCAGTAGCTGCTGCCATTGAGGACATTGATTTTGAGGGAAAATTGAGCTAAACTTGCTGCAAAATGAGATCTGATTTACAAAAGTGTACATTAAAAAGATGTGTGGTTAGAGCTACCAGGTTCTTTATCTCCCTCTTTGTGGTGACACTGTGAAGTGAAACAGCAGTTTCACCACTGTGATCTTTGAGGTGGCAAGCTGATCTTAAGTACCTGCAAAGATCAAAAAATGAAGTTCAGTTGCTTCAATTGCTGTAAAAACTTTGGGAACCTCTCAGCCACTTCAAGTGCCTTTGTAACTCTCTTTTGTTCTGCTGGCATCATCTTCTGTGTTTGAACTTTGCTAGTTAGATTTGGGTTATCTGCTGTGGACAGAAAATCTATTTCAGCTTACTTGAGTATATTTGTTGTCTTGTAAGAGAGACCAAATTTAGAGCAGCTGTTCTGGATGTCTGTTAAAGAACTGTTGAAGAGCAGTGGGTGTGACCAATTACATTTCGTCTCCACACCAAAGCCACTTCATTAGTGATTACTTTAAGCCAGCAGGTCTCATCTGTCTTGCCTAGCTATTCTCTCTCCTCCCATTGCCTACTTTCTGGTAAACACCTTGCAAACAGAGGAGGCAGCAACCATTTGCAAGTTTAGGAGGAGCAGATCTCATAAACAGATGTGTGACATTAGCTGTTAGCTTCTGGAATTGCATGGTTCACATTTCGTATCACCTGTCAGCCGTTTGTAAGGTTGTTAATTCTCTGCTGATTTTGGCTGTATGGAAAGAGCAGCCTTCTCCAAGGACTCCTACACTATAATGTATGTTTTTGGGGTTTGTTTCTAAACTTGTCTAGTAGACTAAATGAAACTAGATTAAATGAGGAGTAATGACAAAGCCTCCTCAAAAATAGTTTTGACTAGTGTAACTGTAGGATAGATGGGAAGTGAATCCATTGTTGTTAGTCCTGCAGTGTATGGGGAGGAATTCCTTTAGGGATAAAGTAGCAGGTTGGGGCCCTGGAGGGCATATGAAGTAGGTGAAAAGGAGGAGAAGGAAATGAATATTAATTTCCTGGACAACAAGGACAAAAATCCCTCCCCATGACCTGACCATGGCTGTGTATTGGCAATAAACAGCTTATGTTTGAAATGTTTGTATAAAAGGGCTTAGTTTCTGTCATCTCTATGCCTCAATTTCTCTGGAAGAAGAAAGGCAGGAGAAACAAGGTTTGCTTTTGATTTTGGGGAAGCAGAGTTCCCTCCTTCATAGCACCTGTAAGTAAGCTAAGATCTCAGAAGAAAAGCAATATTTGTTTATAATAGTTTATTATCATGTATTCATTTAGTTGCCGCTTCAGGATTAATGTGTCTACATACAGGTTCTGCTCCTGCTGCATTTTCAAGGCCAAGGACAACAAGAGAAGTAGAGGAATCTGCTATAAAGCCATGGTCCATGGCTGGGAGCTGTATCTGGAAAGACTTAAAAGAGGGCAGGAGAGAGTTTGAGCTGTGGAGGGGGGAGGAATCCTTTGGACCTGAGAGACCAAGCCTCTTATTTAGTAATATCCTATACTGTATGTGTGATATGGAGACTGCTGGGTTTTTCATGTATGATTTACATAGATGTTTTAGATCCATGTTGAGTCTCTGGAAACCCAGATTTTCTCCATTTAAAAACCAGCTTGAATTCAAAATGACCTGTGTTGAACATGTATTTGATGGGGTAAATTGGAGGTAGAGAAAGTTGCACAGTTGCACAGGTTCCACATTCTCAGCCAGTTACTTTCAGCTCTTAACTTTAGTTGTCTCTTGCCAAGACTGCAATTAATTGAGAAGAGAATAAAATACTGCAGCAATCTTCAATTCTAGTGAATGTTTCAATAATTTAATATTAAAGATTTAAGAACTTTAGTTGTTTTCTTCTGTGTGGTACTGGGGTAGAAGCTGTGGTAGCAAAGCAAGGTATTCACCCACTGGGTAATCACAGGGAATGAGGAGAATATACCTTTGCACAAAACAACACAAGGATGGCTAGTTTCCTTCAAATTCTTTTAGGCATAATTGTATTATTTTTTTCTGCAAACATAATATTGCACCCTTCTTTTCCTTAAAATCTATGTCATTTTATGGATATGTGAGAAAATGTGGAGCCATTTTACAGTTGTCAGCAAGTGTCCTTAAGGAGAATGCCACAGCAATGTACAGGTACGTAGGAACCTGTAACCACCACTGATGAACAGTGTCCAGGAATATTCTTTCTGCAGTTCTGCTCTGGCCCTGCTTCTTCACTCCTCCTTCAGAGTGATGCTTTTACTATAACACCTCTAAAACTTGTGAGAGGTGGTGAAAATGTTCTTTGTTAAGTGAATCCTCAAGTTAAGCCACTCTTCAAATTGCTTATATAGTGTGAATTTGCTGGATAGCCAAGTTGTGGCTGAGAGACCTGCTGCTAAATATAGTGGGAGTGCTGAGGAGAAAACCTAGTGCTTTTCTGGGGATTATATGGACAGTACACACCTTGGAATGGGCACAGTGCGTCCTGTGGTCCCAGGAGCTGCTCAGCCTTCAGTAATTTTAGCTGATAATGATGTAAGTAAATTTTTCTGTCTGGGACAAGACGGTCATCAGGGATGGGCCTGTCAGGCATTGTCCACTAGGTGAATTTACCCACTTTATTCTCTACACCACCTTTGTGTAAAGGAACTGCTTTTTGAATCTATTGGCACTAATTTTCCTTCATGTTCTTGGACACACAGGGGAGAGTAATAACCTGAACTACATCTGATTTGGATTATTTTTTTTCTTGTGTATTGCCTCAAGGCTCTTTGTAGCTGCTCCCCATGTCTGCTAGGCAGGTGGTGCTTCACTTACAAGCAGCTGCAGCTTGGAGTCTAATCATCCCTTTCCATGTGTGGAAACTCCTATCTTGACACTCCCATCTTGACAACTCCCCCTCCCCCCCCGCCAAAAAAAACCCCTAGGTGGACAATACATTAATTAAAGACCTTAATTTTATATTGTTTTAGGAAATATTAATTTACACTATGTATATAAAAGAGAGAGAAGAGAACATGACTTATTTTTTTTTGTTTGCTGCCAACCTGTTCCTGATCGTTTACCTAGATACTCTTCATTCCATTTGGTTATCTAGCATGTAAAATCTTTAAACAATCTAAATTTTCCTTGATTGAAGGGTTTTGTTTATATTACCCAAAATACCTGTGGCTCCTCACTGAGTGGAGATCTGGATGGAGAAGAAAGATGAAACCCACAGGTAACCACTTCATGCTGCTCCCAATGCTTCCCAGGTATTTCAAGTAAAATTCTTACAGGACCAAGGTCTGGTACAGATTGTTGAGGAGCTACATCAGGATGTGAGGGGAATGCAGCCCTTTTATGTGCAAAAATGTGGTTTTTCTGTGCAAAAAACTAAGATGCACTTCTAGAGTGTTTATCAGAAAACCTTTACTATCTGTCCCATTAGCCCTGAGGGTTGCGGGGAGCACGACTTTGTCTTAAACAGACATAAATAGGATTACATGTACACAGGTCACACTCCACATAAGAACTAATCACCAAAAAGCACTGGCATGCAAATCCCCTCTAGCTTGCAAAAGGCTTTATTTGTTAAAACAAAAGGAAATTCAAATTAAAAGCAGCGGTGTTTGGACCTGCAAAATAGTAATGTGAGGAGATAAGGAGGCTCAAGGAAAGCACAGAGAGACTAGGTAGAGACAAATTTGATACTGAGAAAAATTGCATTAGCAAAAAGTAATTATAGGAAGGGCTGACTGAGTGACAATGATATTACCTTTGTCTGGTTCTGGCTGTGCTTGCAGAGAAGATGTTGATAGCAAAGTGGGCAGACCTGTTTCAGCTCCTAATTCTGACAAGTAGTTTTGGAAAGTTGTATAGGCTTGAAGGTATTTTGGTGTCCAAATGCGAGGATGAATAACATGAGGCTTTATCCAAGCAAATTTATAAGCATATTAACTTCTCTTGAGTAAATTGAATTAATGCTTAGCAACTAATCAAGAGTTTTGAAAGAAATTGCAATGTATAATTGAGAAATGGATCATGCTGGCTGTGTTCAAATTTTATGGGTTTTTCTGTTGTTTTGGTTTTATGTTTGTTTGGTTTGGTTTGGTGTGATTTTTTTCTTTTTTTTTTTTATTTTTTTTGTACATGCCAACTCCGTATGCTGGTTTTTGCTAGGGTAGAGCTATTTTTCTTCATAGCAGCTAGCATGGGCTGTGCTTTGAATTTGTGCTGGAGAAGATACATCTTGAAGCATCAGTGGCTGTGCATGAGGCCATGCTGGAGGAGCTCCACTTGGAGCAGGTCCAGCCCTAAGTGATTGCAATTTGGGGATAAGTGCAAGCTGGAGCAGGAATGAAGGAAGGAGTTTGTTGCAATGTTGAACCATAAGACCTCACTCAAAGGGATCAGGAGTGGAGATGGTAGTGGAAATACCTTTAAATTGTTGTTATCCATGACTTGAGTTGCATGTTATGGGAGTTGCTACAGCAGGAGCCAGAAACAGTGGAGGACAATTCCTACAACTGCAGCAGACACCCAGCCTAAGCTGCCTTTGGTGTCTGGTAACTCCCCACAACACAGTACCTCTCATATCCTGAGTGAGCATCATACCAGATGAAACACAAAATCATGGGCTGAATGAGCCTATTGGGCATTTTGTAGGTGCTTGTGGTCTTTTATGGACGTTTTACAGACATTTCACAGGGGTGGTCCATAGACTAAGGAACATTATCTATGGAATATATCAAACAGGGCAAATGAGGATGGTGGGTAATGATGATGTGTAGGACCTGAGCATGATGTGAATGGTATGGGATAAGAAGTGGAGATTGTGCTGGTTTGGGCTGGGAGGGGAGTTAATTTTCTTCACAATAGCTAGTATGGGGCTGTGTTTTGGATTTGTGCTGGAAACAGTGTTGATAACAGAGGGATGATTTTATTATCGCTGGACAGTGCTTGCACAGAGTCCAAGTTCCTCAACACCCCACCAGTGAGGAAACTGGGGTTGCAGAGGAAGCTAGGAAGGGAGACAGCCAGGACAGCTGACCTCAGCTGACCAGAGGTATACTCCAGACCACAGGGTGTTATGCTCAGCATATAAAACCGGGGGAAGAAGAAGGAAGCGGGGGAACATTTGGAATGATGGCATTTGTCTTCTCCAGTTACTGTTAGATGCAATGTAGTCCTCCTTTCCTTCCTGCCTAAGGGAAGTGATGAATGAATTCCTTGTTTTGCTTTGCTTATGTGGGAGACTTTTGCCTTACCTATTCAACTGTTTTTATTTCAACCCACAAGTTTTCTCACTTTACTCTTCCAATTCTCTCCCCCATCTCACTGAGGGGAAGTGTGTGAGTTGCTGTGTGGTGCTTAGTTTCAGTCTGGGGTTAAACCATAACATGCAGTAAAACAAAGATATTATCCCAAATGGGTTCCAGTTAATTTGCTTTCCTTGAAAATGAACATAGTTACATTAAAGAAAAATAACCCCCCCTTGTCTGTGTTTCTCCATCTGGTATTTAAAAAACAATGCCAAAAGAGTTTATTTATTGTGCTGCCCAAAATGTCTAAGATGAGTACATTTCTGCTTCAGAGCAAATGTTAATTATGTTTTACGTTTTCCTGTGACAAAGATATAAAAAGTTTGATTTAGCCTTTTAAAAAACTCAGTGTTTGGTGCCAGAAATTGCTAGTTAATTAACCTTCAGATTTCTGTGCTACATATGAGAATGCTTGGCTTATAAAATGATTCCATCATTTAAGAGCCTTAACTGCAGTGAACGACCAATTCAGAGGCTTGTTATGTCAGAAAGGAGGAGGAGGAACTTCTGTTTAGGTCTTGCCTTCAGAGGGAGAGGAAACACTGATAGTATCCCAGTAACCTTGCACTGATGAGCAGGCACCACATTGCTTTGGAAAGATTCATATCTGGGATCTGATGACTAAGTGGTGGTGGGCACAGCTGCTTTAGAATCAGAGATAAAGGAAAGAAGGAAAACAAATCCAGAATTGCTATGAGAAAATCTTGCTGACATGTAATGCTGTCAGAGCATTTCTAAAGAGCAGAAACCCTATTCAATGTCAATCAGGTACGTGCTATATTGAATGAAATATTTATTATTGTAAATGTTGCCAAAGGTCTGTAATTGATAGTCTCTGGATTTATGAACAATAGCCTCTGTGAGACAAATGAGATAGTTAAATTATTGAGAGTATTAATTTTGGTTCCAGTGTAAATTTGTTTTTAACGTCTATCAGTTTATGCAGATTAAGTGATCTTCCAATAGGTTTGGGGTTTTTAAATATTTGTGGATATAGAGAAAATGATGGAAATATGCTATATTTCAGGTCTTTGGCTTAAGAATTTTATTAGAATAGGATTGCTGTACTGAGAGCAGAAGTATTTTGGAACATATATTGGGAAATTGGGGCTTTAAAGTTTTTGGGAAATTCCACTGATAAATATACTAATAAAAGGTAAATCCCTCTTCCAAACATCACAGCAATCAGTATAATATGATCCAAACCAAACTGGGGTTACTGGGGCTCTCTTGACTTGACTTTTGAAATTCCAAGTCTCTCACTGATAAATGTCTCAGGTTTTGTTTTTACAGTTCTGAAGGACTTTTCCCATTGAAGTCGGTGATATAGATTTACACTCTTAATAAGATCTTCAGCTTTAAGAAGGATCTTCCTAATTAGACAATGAGATCCAAGCCTGTTTTTTAAAGTTTGCTTTTGGCACTGCTAAAAGGTTTATTTAACAATAACTAAAGATTGGACAGCACATGTGTAAATCTTCACCAAACTCATCAGAACCTTTGCCTGAATGCTTGTAAAAGACTTTTGGCTAGTCATGGCAAGAATGATCTGGTCTTTAATCTTGGATGCTTTATAACCAAGGTTTTATTAGAGAAAATAAATTTCAGCCTGGAGAGAGGATGGGATAAACAGCAAATTGTGCAGTTTATGCCTTGCAATGGTTGGTAAATGTGCTATTTCTCTCTTGGGAAAGGGTTCAGCCTTGTCATACGGAGAATGATGCACGATTACCATTTCTGTGTAGAGAAAGTTTTGATATGATTATGGGAGGCATGAGAAACTGCTTTTGAACATAAAGTCATTTCCAATTTGCTTCTGATGTGCTTGGTGTTGCCAGCAATGTGTTTCCTCATCCATTTCCTTGAAATTCCTTGCTCATCTGTTGTCCCCACAAGAGGGGGAGAATTCTAAGGCTGATGTTTTACTGAAACAACAAATACATGTTGTATTTCTAATTTAAAGCTTTAGAACTTTTATTTGGTACTTGAGGACATTATTAAAATTCTTCTTTCTGTTTGTGAACAAAGTTCAAGCACTCCTCTGTGGCTGTCCTCCTTTTTGCTTTCCTTTCTGAACTTTCCTGTACCTTTTAAAATAAGATGTAACTTGCATTTTGCAGACACAGTGACAGTAACACAACGTCAGTGGAAGACAGCTGTAGTGTCTTCCTTGTCAGGGAGGTCCCTCTGTGTGTAAGTGAACAGCTCAGCTTCCTCAGGCTTTCAAAGGAGAAATAAAAATAAAAAAATTTGGACCTGAAGGGATAGAGCAAATCTGATGCTTCTTTGAAGTTTATCTTTCAGTGCTATAAATGAGAACCAGTAAATGGAGCTTCAAGTATTGCTGAAGAAAGTGGAAACACATAAACTATTTTATATGCTTGAGAACTTTTTGGCTGGTAACCTGAAAAACTTTAAATATCACAGGAAGAAAATGCTCATAGTTTTAGAGGTGTTCTTAAAATGTTGCAACTGCAGAATTATCTTCAAGAAGTCAGCCAGTGTGAGTGTCTATAATGATGTTCTGATCAAGAATGAATTAAAAGATATTAATTGAAACAACTCTAAATCCAGTTAGTATATGATCTCTTTAAATATTCTTAATTTTAGTTTTGGTTCTTGAATATTGGCTTAAAGGTAAAAGTAGCAAAGAGCTTAAAGTGACAAGGGAAGGTGATCCAGGGGGCTGACCAGATTTTTATATCCACTATTTTACTGTGGTCTTCTTCAGCTATCTGCAGCATGCTTTTGCAGCAAGAAATATTCGCATAAAAGTCTACTGGTCCATTCCTTGAGAGACCAGACATAAGAAGCTCAGCAAGCAGAAATCCCGGAATAGTTTCTCAGATTTCATTTTAATCACACTAGGAGGGCATTACAATTTTGTCTTAATTAGTATGTTAGACAAATGTCCATCTGTGAGAATCATCAACAAAATTCTGACTGACTCAGCTGAGACAGGATTTTACTCACAATGAAAAGGCAGGTTTTCATGTCTAGGTTAATGATGGGACAAAGCTAGAACAGCTTCCTTTGTTAAAAGGGACTTAAACATATACACAAACTTTTGTTACCTGTGGATGGTGTTAAACATATCAGACCTGGGATTTCATGCAGCATTTTAAGAGTGTTTCACAGCTTGAAAGGCAGGAATAAGCAATGCCTTGGCTTCTGTGCTCTTTCAGTGAATTAGTGATGGTGGAGAAAAAGTAAAGGCATAATGACTCATTTATTAGGTGCTTTATTAAAAGCAGTGAGTACTTTATTAAGTCTTTTAAGTCATAAAAAAACTACATTGAAAAAACATCATTTTAAAGAAGTTAGAATAACATTGCAGAGACGAAGATATTTAGTCTTGAATTTGCTTTAATGTGAAGATGCAAAACAAAATTAATACAACTGGAATAGTATTTTACAGAAATTCCAGTAAGAAAATCAATTTACTATAGCTAAAACCAGATAAGTAGCCAAGGGAGTTCTGCATTTTGTACATATCCATACATAGATTTAATTTCTATATCATTGCAGAAAAGATTGCTTATTCCAGTTTTATGACTAAAAAGACAGTAGTTTTACACTTTTTATTTACTCTTTGGCTACCTAAATTAATCCTATAGCATGAATCATTTGCATAGTAAAGAGGCTGTCCGGAAAAAGAACACTGTAAATAACAGCAGCTTATTTGGGGGAGGAGAAAGGAGAATAAGACATATAGCAAATGGCTCTGACAGGAAAAAGTCCACTACTTTTTCTTCACTCTTTAGGTCACTGAGATCTGAAAAAATGATCCCTGACAACATTTCTGCAAGGAAGGTTTGCTTTTGCCGAAGACAGCTCCGATTATCACCATTGCTTCTCAGCCTTGCAAAATGAGGGTTTTTGAGGAGCCTGAGGCATGGCATACTCAAGAGAAAGCCAATGTCTGCTTAGCCAGGAGCAATGAATCCTTCCCTTCCTGACATACATGCCAAACAGAAACTCCCACCCTGTCCTTTGGAGCTACAGCAGGTCAGATCTGCCAGGGTGGTAGAGCATGAACTGCAGAAATAAATGAGTTCACATTGTTTGGAGATGTGTCCCACTTGTTTGCCCAGCATCAGACTTGTTGCCTGTAGATTGCCAGGGGGCGGGTTTTAAGGGGAAGTAATGACTTTTCTCTTTTGTCCATTGGCAAAAGGACTTTTAATCTTATCACAGGTCTTTATGCCTAGTGAAGGTCAGCTGCTACCAGGGAAAGTCTCATCTTTGCTTTCATCAGAAAACAAGATAGTATCTCCCCTGAGAGTGTGGGAATTTTCAATTCCTGCTCTATCCCTATTGCCTGATTTACTTGTTTTTCTTCACATATTGACTTTTTTTAGCCACCATCTCTTTCCTCTCAAATTTCTGTCTGGCATGAGTACATTGCTGCGGGCTCTGCTGTCTTTGTGCTGCTGTATATCCTCACAGACCTGAGTGGGGAAACTGCTGTGGGAGAAGGGAATAAATGAGGTGGAATTTTCAGTCCCCAGTGTATTTATAATACTAGAGCTGTTGATTTGTTGTAAGAGCAAAGAGAAGAAACTTGACTTGAGTCAAAAAATCTTCAGCCCTTGTGCCAGCTCATGTCTATACCCTGCCAATAACAGAGGCAGTTATTCAGAAAACTGTGTAGAAGTTCTACTGGGCAAAATTAGTCATTTTATCCATATGCTTTTTCCCTTGTTGAGGGCAGAGGATTGAGCATGGCGCACTGCTTCTCAGCAGAGTAGAATTATGTAACATCTTTGCTGGTGACATGGGCAGTGGGATCTAGGGCCCCCTCTGCAAGTTTGCTGACGACACCAAGCTCTGTGGTGCAGTCTCTGCTCTCCCCTTGTGAAAGCACACCTGGGTTACTGCATCTATCTCTGGGACCCTCAACATAAGAAAGATGAAGAACATGAGATTCAGTGAATTTGGAGGAGGCCATGAAATTCATCAGAGGGTTGGAGCATGTTTCACATGCACACAGGCTGAGAGAGCTGGGGTTGTTCAGCATGGAGAAGAGAAAGCTCCAGTATTTCCAGTGCCTAAAGGGGCTCCAAGAGAGCTGGAGAGGGACTTTTAATGAGGATGTGTAGTGATAGGACAAGGGAGAATGGCTACAAATGAAAGAGAGCAGGTTTAAATTGGATGTTAGGAAGAAATTCTTTACTGTGAGGGTGGTGAGCCACCGGCACAAGGTGCCCAGAGAAACTGCGGCTGCCCCATCCCTGGGAGTGTTCAAAGCCAGGTTGGATTGAGTTCTGAGCCTTATCTCATGGAATGTGTCCCTGTCTATGGCTGGGGGGTTGAAACTAGGTGATCTTCAAGGTTCTTTCCAACCCAAACCATAGGTTCAGTTATAATTCTGTGAATACACATTTTGCAAATGACTAGAAAGGAATGACGTGGAGGAAGGCACATGTACATTTGTTCTAGGACACTGTCATTAAGGTAGAAATGTTGATTGAAGGAATTAATTCCTCCTGGATCCAAGGAGGGGGTGAATTTCATGCTTTTGGGACAGACTTGTGGCATGGCAATCAAAACAAGAATAATTTTTTTAGAATTAGCTTCCTTAATTGGTGTGTGCTGAGAGACCCAAGTGTGCTTCAGAGATGCTGGATATAAATGCACATCACAGCTCCATGAAAATCTAAATCCCCATGCTGCTCTTCCCTGCTCTTTCTTGCATCAGAGGAGATGCTTTTTTTTTAACAATAAAGTTCTTACTGGACAAGGGTGCTATTCTTTGTATTGGCTTCTGCCACGATACTGCTGCCGATTGAAAGATGATTATAAAATCCTCAGGTAGATCCTTGTCATTATAACTTGTGTAATAGTTTTAATAGATGTTTCTTTTCTAATGGAACACACTAAAATTTTCATGCTGAAATGCAAATATTCTTTTTGATAAAAAAAGTCCACACTGTACTTTGAAATAATTACATGGAGAGTAAAGGAGCTGAAGTGTCTCAGTTTGCATTTGTATCCTTGAGCAGGACAGTGGCTTTTCATTTCTGGTGTCTGAAACCCAAAGTCTGTGAAACATACTAAAAAGATGCAAATCATAGAAAACTTAAACCCACTCTCAAATCTGGTAACATTTTAATGGTCTACAGATTTAAAGGCTAAAAAACTGGTAAAGTCAACCTTAACTCTACTTTGAACTAAGATCTGAAAATATTTTCCAGTAATGGGAAGGTGGAAAGGGAAATCTAGAGAGCAACTAATCCGGCATCCTGCTCAAAGTAAGTATTTTTTTAATCTCTCCAAAGTTAGGATTTCAGAGCCTTTCTGGATATCCTGCTCCTGCTCTTAATTCTCACTATGGAGAATTTTTCCCATGTTCTGCTGGAATTTCCCTTGCACTGGCATGTGACTGTGATCTCTCGACTTGTGCACTTTCTGTAAAAAGAGACTGGATTTCTTGTCTTTGTAACTCTAGAGGATGGAAGACTGAAATTGTGTATTCCTCTAGTGGAACAAATCCAGTTCCTTTGGTGCCCCATGTCGTATTGAGCCCTGGAATGTATTTATTAATGCTCAGAATAATCTAGGAGTTGTCAGCGTCCTAAGTAACTCAAAGGCTAACGCAGGCTAAAGCGTGCTCATTTTGCTTATTTCAGAGTATTCTTTCCTGTGTGATTTTGAGCTGCAGTATTTTATTTGGAGTAGGTCTTGATGTCATTGAGGACAGGTTATTAATTTTGGAGGAATGAGTGCAGTATCTAAAGTTTGGACAGATTGCTGTGTTTGCATTTTGCTTCCCTATCTCTCCCCTACTTGTTGCATCCAGTCCTTCTCAGGTAATAATAAACTTGTTTACTTGCCTGCCTTCTGTTGGCAATATCTGGCACTGCTGTGTTTAATGAGTAATAAGTTTGTCACAAAACCTGAAGCACAAGTATCATCTTACGCATCAGGAATGACTTTCCTTTAATAATCACTTTTCCAGAAAATGATTCAGTTTGTTGTGGCAGTGAGTTGTGTAAAATGTACCTTAACAGAATATTAATAGAATGTTCTGCAAGATGACTGGGAATCTTTGGCTGTGGAGTGGTGGAATGCACGCTTGCTGAATCACCTCTATTAAATCCAAAGGCAGAATGATTGCACTTTAGTTTAAGCCTAGCAGAGAAAAAGGTCATCTTGATTCTCTATTGCAAAAAATCTTTTCTCAGAATATATATATAAGATGCTAAGCACGTTGTAGTGTATGTTGATGGAAGGGTGCCTGAGAACACCCGTCACTCCCTTGCTTTTTGAAGTGTTGTACTTTTCTAGGAAAAGCCATTGTATTATGTTCCCAAGCAGGCATCCTGCCTTCTCTATCTATTTTTCTTCTTTCCAAAACTGAAAAAAGCCCAAACAACCAAACAAACATAAAACTGAAAAAAAATTAATTAGTTTTTTTCCCACAAGGCTTTTAAAGAGGTACTTGGTATAGGTAATGTGCAATAAGTGGCTTTCAAGTTTGTTGAAATACGTCAGATGGTTTAATTATTTACCCATGTGTCTGTTTGACTATGACATCTAAATCAGTCCTTGTGCCTCATCTGGCGTGTCTTGCATGGTGGCTCTCAAGATACATTCAGCTGTTGTAGAGTTATTCAAAGACAAGAAACCTTTTTTTTTTTTTTGTGGAGAACATTAATGACATTTGTTTTTTTCCCTGCATCCTCATGGATAATGGTGTCATCCTCAGGCTACTGGAGCTAATGAAGCTGCTTTATGTCAGAAGTGAAGCCCGCCTGTAGTGTCTTAGATTTGTGAATGGTAAGTGTTACTCAAGGAATTGGCCAGAATGGCTATTGTTTACTTAATAATGGCATTTCAGTTGTTGAATATCTTGCTAGGCTAAACTGACTTCAGTGGATTGAAACATTTGCAGGCTCCCAGGAGGCTGGAGTATAAAAATAATAGACACCTGTTTTGTTTCTGTGTCTGATACAAATCTAGTGGAAGGCTGGTAGACTGCGTCTAAATAATGTACTTTATCATTGAATCTTGCCTTTAAAATCTTTTTTCAGAGGAAGAGAAAGTGTTGGGACAGGATTTCACTTTAGGAAATAGTTCATTTCGGTTTAGTGAGCAGTGTTTAAGGTATGAAGACATTATACCAGGATGGAACAAATTTATTAGTCTATTGCACTACTTATTGTAATCCTTGTATTAAATGTGGTTGTGCTTCCTTCTGAGGTGTTTGTGCAGTTTGTTTTCTTGAGTCTCAGATCTTGAGATCTGTTTCCCTCAGTCTTCAGTTTTTCTTTAAGATACACAACTTCACAGTCCAGCAGCCAATTTTTAGGACTTTCTGAGCAATAATGCATCATTTTGGCAGTTTTACTTTATTTGTGAGGCTCTGGACTTCCCATTTTAAATTCTCTGCATGTTAAGAAAGGTGATCAATGTGATCTCATGTAGATCCATATTCTACTGTGGCTAGACTATTTCTGCTACCCCAGTTAATAATCTCAGGTCGATACTGTTATTTTTTCACTACATCACAGCCTGTTGAAGACCATGAGTACAGTTTTCTTTAACCTGCTGGACCCCAGAGTCTCCTTCTCTTGTAAACAAGTTATGAGTAGTGTGTTTTTCAGGAAGGCTGTACTGGCTTCTTATTCTTGTGTGAACTCCTACCCCTAAAACAAGCAAACAAACAAACTCTTGCTTCTGATAACTTCTATGTGTGTTTCTAAATACTGTGTATTGCCCTTTGGAGACAATATCTCCTTCTGCTAAGCAGGCAGTTACCCTGCTCACACACATTAATGGATTCCCTCTGCAGAAAAACATGACTCAAATCTCAGTTGATTTCTGTTCATAAAATTTTGTAGTAGCAGCTCTCTGTTATCTCTTCAAGTATACAGGCATTTATTTGCTAAATGCTGAGGGAAACTACACAGCCAGTTGCCTGCTGCAAAAGCTGTCACAGCAGAATGTATCTCGCTGAGTGTAACAGAGATGCTGCTGTCATGCTGCTCAGGTCCTTCTCTCTGAAGGGTTTGGGGTTCCCTGAGCTGTGTGCCCTTCCAAAGGAGGCAGAGGGACAAAGTAAGCACAGACAGCTTTTGTTGGGCATTCCAGATTCTCTAGCAGAGTGGCCATGCTCACCCTGAATACCTGCAGCCTCTGAGACTGCAAGGGGAATACAGCTTTGCTTATTCTGAATCTTTAAACGTGTGTTGAGTCCAGTGTGCTCATTGGGTCCGCTTGTAGTAACCCCCAAAAGTACTCCTAACTTTTTTTGTTCTGTCATTTGCTTCTAAAAAATTACCCACCCTACAATCTGGGAGTGAAAGTGCCTTTGGGTTTATCAGGGTTTTTTTGCAGTGAAGTTTGCACAATGCCTGGTTTTTCCTGGAGGAGGCTGTGAAGCATCTGGTGGGGGCCGATGAAGCGTGTGGGTTGTGTGAGGAGTGAGGTCAGAATCCCCCGCTTTGACTGCTCTGGAACTCCAGTCCAAGAACTGCTGGACACAAACAGCTGCTGAGATATCTCATTTTCCTGTTTCCCACAAAGGAAAAAACAGCAGCTGGGTCTAAAGTGCCTGAGCTGCTTTAGATGAGTTTCTGGTTATTTCTACACATATCTTCAGTTTCATCGCCAGAATGCAGAGTGAGGAGGAAGGAAGAACTCTCAACTATCCATTTTAGTTAAAAATACTATTTCTTACATCTTCTGTTAATGATTCTACCCTCGGTCATCACCCTAGGGGAGAAAAATGCCCCAAGGTGGCATACTAGAATTGCCATCAGGCTGAGAACTTTGGGGACAGGGAGGTTGCTGGTACTTCAACAAACCCATGGTTGAATCTTCCTCATCTTGCTTTATGGTCATGTGAGGCAGAAAAAGGTAAGAATATTTAGCATCTGTACGTTGGCCACTTGTGGAATAGCAAAGCTATGGGTGAATGTTGAGTTATTCTGTGGTTTCTCATGTTAGGATCTTATTACCGTATGTAAAAGTACATTGCAATATCAGTTCGGGGGACTAAAACTTGCTATTTTAGATACAGAATTGTTTTGAATTGCAAACTAGGTCAGTCTTCAGAGCTGGAATGAATTGCAGATGAAACTCTTAGTGAAGAATAAAGAAAAAACTGGTTTTAAATGCTACAGTAAAATAATGCTTCTAGGACAGAGGTCTGTCTCAGGAGGATAATTTTGGTGGGCTTTTTTTTTTTTTCCAATTCTTTTCTCTTTTAAATAATTTGTGTATGCCTAAATCTGGCAAAGAGTATTTACTGTGGGCAATTTAAGGGCTTTTTTTTTTTTGATAGCTGAGTCAGATGAGAGAAAGGACAGGGGGTAGTTGGGATGGGGATGGAGAGTTGCAGGGAACTATAAAACTTCTGGACTTTATGAAATCACTCGAGTTTTATTGTCAGCTTTGGAAATATCTGTGTTTTATGAATTCTACTTTTCTAATGACTCTGTTCAGAGGTGCCATATCCAGGGACCTCTCAGTGATGAAGTTGCCCTGCTTGCTGACATCCACTACCTGTCTTCCTCCTCCGTGTAGAGGGATGTGCAGTGGAGTTCTGGATTTGGAAGGTATAGGGGATATGCACGTGTGTGTGTGTTTGTCTGTTCCCAAAATGCCTGCTGGTACATGTTTGTGATGGAAAAGGGAAGCACACTGAAGTACGAGGCTGAAGACTGTAGTGCAGCTAACAGCAGGAGATGGTGAGTTGTTGTAAAGAGAATTGATTTCTCCTCCATAGCTTGGGGTAATTTTATCTCTGATACAGAGCAGATTTACCCTGGTTCTGGTTGTAAGTCCTGTTAAGATCCAAGTTGTCACCTTCATCTTTGTTTCAGGCAGGCCTCAAATAGTTTTCTTCTTAAATTTTTTTTTTTTTTAATGGGAATCTGAACTCAATGTGTGTTTTAGCCTTTATTATTAAGGATATTCTAAAAAGCTTTCTTTTTCTTAAAGGTAGTAAATTTGTACACTGACTATTTAAGTGCTTTTGGTATGTAATCTGTTTTAACGAGATGTTTTTATGTTTTCTGGTTTACTGGTTCCTTTTTTCTTTTATAGAAAAGACTTAATGCAGAGCTTTCTTACTTTTAAATTCTTTTTTTTTTATTATTCTTTATCATTTTAGGATGAATATTTAAACAGCACTCTTCAATCCTGCTTCAAAATGTCCCTGTGCACATCTTCTCACAAGGACTTTTCTCAGTTGCTGCCACTTCAGGATATTGGATGCAATAAAACAGAAATTAAAAATTCACCTGCTGGTGTCATCTCTCCAGTTCCTTACAGCTGCAATCAGTCCACGCTGGCAGCAGAGCACAGTCCAGTCTACATTCCCTCATCTTACGTGGAAAACAGACACGAATACTCCGCAATGGCATTCTGCAGCCCTGCTATGGTGAATTACAACCTTGCCAGCAATTTTGGGGATCCAGAGGGCATGACTGCGAGGCAAACCTCCAGCCCCAGTGCGCTGTGGTCTGCTCCTGGCCATCTGTCCCCTCTGACTCTGCACTGCCAGTCCTCCCTGCTGTATGCAGAGCAGCCCAAGAGCCTGTGGTGCGAGGCACGACCGATGGAGCCCGTGCTGCCTGGGAGCAGGTCAGTGCTGCTTTTGCTTTACAACTTGGCTGAATACTATTTACAGTTTCCTTAGCTCAAGTATTTCCTTTTTACATTTGAATTCTGTGTGTTGGTCCCTCTGAAAAGCAAAATGATGCCAAAAATCTCCACTAGACACTAAATCAGTCGGGGGTGTGTGTGAGTGTGTGTGTGTTCATTTGTTTGTTTGGTTTTAATGTAACTTCTGAAATGAGGGGTTTTTTTTCAGTACTTCCTTAAGAGTGCTATGTACCAACCCAGAGCATTACAAATACCTTCAGTGTGGGAATAGTTTATATTGTGTAAACAAAAGTTCAAGACTGCTAAATACTGTTTTGTGTAATAAAATTAATTATGCTCTGGCAGATTAAGTCCTTTTAGTGAAAGAGGTAAAGGTTCATTCTTTTTACCTTTTCATACAATATTGTTTGAATTCATTTTTACCCAGATTATTTTTTTTTTACGGCTTCTAATAGATGTGAAGGCTTTTTGTTAACTTGAAATTCAAGGGAAATGTTTTCTTTGCTTTTTGGCTTTACTATAGGCAGTCACACAGCAGCATGCATCATTTTAAAAGGGGGCTGCTGCTGAAAAAGCCTGACTTGTTTGTTGCTGCTGTTCCCCACTGACTTTGTAAAGTTTTTGTGAAGAGCAGAGTCACAGGCTAAATTTTCAGCTGACAAGAAACTGTTTGCAAAAACATGTTCTCATTCTGCACATTTACTCATATTACAAACCCCAATCAGCATCTAGATCATCAGCTGATGAAATTGCTCCATTCATGGGCACAATACTTGTTAGATGGACAGAAGCTCAGGGTGTGTAGGTGCTGTTCCTGCTTCAGCAGCTGTATGTTTATTTAACTTCAGCAGTCATTTGGAGTATGAATTGTTGTGTGTCTTGGCAACAGTTTTACTTCAATGATTAATAAAGGATTTGTGCTATTTTTGAGACTACCCACACTCCTTCTGCAATGGGTGGGCTTTATGCAGTTCTGGAGTGCAAATATGCTTTCAGTGTAGTTGTGTGGATGGGGAAAGACTCTTTGGGTAGCACTTACATAGAGAAGAATTCCTCAAGCAGCTATGATGTGTACAGGGGTAACATCCAAACCCTTTCCACTTTAATTAAGGTTCCAAAACTTTGACAGCCCTGGGAAGGTTAGTGTTTGAAGCTGTCCAGATGTTAGGACAGCAGCTGGAATAACCCAGGAGCAAGAGCACCCTGTCTGATGCTCTGCAGTGCCCTCCCTACAACAGAGAGAAGGGAAGCTGAACCTGTCCCACTGGAGTTTAAATAAATAAGTCATCAGCTATTTGTATAGTTATACAAGGACTATTGCTCATGCAGCTGATGATGACCTAACTTAAAGAGAAATCAAGAAAATCTGGAATATAACCTCTTTTTCACAGAATGGTTTGAATTGAAAGGTGTCTTAAAGACCATCTAGTTCCAACCCCTCTGCCATGTGCAGGCACACCTTCTCCTAGACCAGGTTGCTCAGAGTAGAAGGATGACCAGGAGAAAATCAGTGACTTTAAGTCAGTGACTACTTTAAGTGAAGTCTTAATTCTTTTCTAGAAAGGTAGTGTCTCTATATAGAAACCACTATCACAAAATAGAGAGGAGTACTAGGAGGTGTAAAGCAGTAATTCACCATGTGGTTCCTTGGTAGCCACCAGGGTACATCCCCTATTTTCCTGCATCCTCTGGTGCAGGAGCACTGTGGGCATCCATCCAGCCACTTCCAGCCCACCTGCAGGACCTGGCAGCTCATTCCTCTGCTGAGCATCCTGGGGTGCCCCAGCCCTAGAGAAGCTGGGACATGGTCTCTACCTTTGCATGGGGCTGCCCTCTCTGGATTGCCCTGTGTGTGGGAATGCTGTGGGAGCAGCAGAGTCTCGGGGTGTGGGATGCTCACCTGAAAGCCCTGACTACTTGCAGGGTCTGTTGTCCTCACAGACAGTGGTGACAAACTGATGGGGCTGGACACTCCTGGTGTGAGGCTGCAGCTGTCACAGATGAGCGGTTCTGATGCTGCTTGGCCTGCAGGAGGAATTTGTTCCAGATGGTTCCACGGCGTGCAAGCTGTTTGCCACAAGTCTGAGTAAGCCTTGCAGCTTGCGTGTGTGCAGGGTGGCTGTCGTTAAATTTTTAAGCAAGGAAGGAAAAAGTGCTTTTTAAAAACACTTGTCATGACTGGGAGGTAAAAATTGATAATCCTCACCGAGATGTTACGGTGTGTGCTTTTTCTTTATTTTCATCCATAAATTCAGAGCTTTATCAAGGGCAAAAAACATTGTTCTCCACAGCACATCAATCAGTCACAGAGGGGCTCTCCAGCTGATTTTGAGCCTCTTCTGACCCTCACAGTTGGATAATGGTTCCCAAGTTAAGCTTAAAAATATACCTTTTTTACTAATGTGAAACACCAAATTACTTTTTCTTCCAAATACAGGGAAATAGGAAGGAATAGGAATGCTTTTCCCTCCTTTCATTAGCAGCATTTTAGGCATGTGTGATACAGCCCCTTTAGTCTTGGGGAGAGTTCCCCCTCACTGGTCTTCCCAGCATGGCAGAAAGGGAAATAACTCAGTGATTCACCAACCCATTAATGAGGTGTGTGTGTAATCAAAGACCGAGCTTGTTAAATACTTGAACACTCCTCAGCCCTGCTATCTGAATGAATTACATTTTTTAAAAAAATCTCTCAGTAACTTAATTGTACAACAAATATCTTAATTTTTCTGGTTTGAGATTTGCTCTGAGAAGCACCTTTTCTTCCCTTTCAAATTTTTTATCAGGAAATTGGAGCACATTCTCCTCAAAAATTTATGAACTTCATGATTTTCAGTTGGCATGTGGGTGTGTTTCTCCTTACCTCCTGTCATGAAACGAGAATAAAATCTACTTTTAATATATTAGTTAAAGCCTCTTTGACAGCACTTTCAGCATGTTTCCACTATTCTGTTTAAACTTGCCCTTTTTCTGTAGAAGTCATAAACCATGCTACCTGCTGTCTTATCCCTACTGATTTTTCTTCTCCTCTCTAATCCTTCTAGAAGGTGCGATGAGGCAAATTCTAGAGTTCTGAAGTTCTGTCTCTATGCTTAAGTTTATACCTATAAGTTGACTATACACCATTCCTTTTCTCAAACTCTGAGCTGCTCAGAGCTGGCACATAACACTATTTTCTCTGTCTAGAACTTGTATTGAGCCTGAAAGCACAATGTGCAAAACCCATCAAGAAAATGAGGTCCAGATAAAAAGGATACAATGGATGTACTTCCTATACCTAAACCCAATGTTACTGATAATCTAAGTTCCTTTCCTCTTGTATTTGTTTACAGGATCTTGGTGTCAGGAATTGGCTGGTTTTTCATAGTTTTTTCCTGTTTTAATTTTAATCCAGTCATGAAGAATAGTTCCTATGTGCTGGAGTTATTTGCAACACTTCAGAGATGTCTATATCTTACTGATTTATATAGAGCAACAATTTTTTAAACATGTGGAACTGTTTTATTAATTGCATTCCTTCATTCTTCTTGTATTCAGACTTCTTTTTGTTTAGCATTAGGGTGATCAATGTGGGCTGTCACCTGGAACAGAAAACTTTGTCTGACATCATGAGCTGATCTTGTAGGCTGAGATTCACACCTCAGTTATTTTTGTCCAGAATGTCATTGAATGAGTAAAGCCTCACGTAAAGGATGAAATACTTGAGAATGGATGTATGTTGTAATTTTGCCTTATTAACAGGACAAAACAACTGCAGCTCTGTTCATTGTAGTGTTTTTAATGTCAGTCTGGGCTGTCTGAGTTCTCCTTTTCCATGTGAAACTCCCAAGAGGCAAAATCCATTTGGTTCACAAATTCCTGGACTTGCACATTTCCAATAATTCTTCAAGACCCATCACCATTCCATATGATTTTCCCAGGGTTCATGTGATTGATACAGCAGCAGTCCAGTTTCATGCCTAAATCTTTCTAGTGTGTCATCCCTGGGATCAAATTACATGCTTTAAATTATCTTTTCAGAAAAGGCTTAGCAGTGTTTCACACTATCCTGTGTTCAGGAACATGAAGACTCTATAGAGACAGAATAGAAGACAATGGAAAATGATGAAACTCTTTGCAGTGCAGCTTAAATTTTTCCTCTTTTATAACAGATATTTTTCTTTTCTATTAGAGAAACATTAAAAATAAAAACCAATGGCAATGACTGTACAAGCCCAAATGCAAATAATCCTGGCTCAAAAAAGGATGCCCACTTCTGTGCAGTCTGCAGTGACTATGCTTCAGGATACCACTATGGGGTCTGGTCCTGTGAAGGCTGCAAAGCATTTTTTAAAAGAAGCATTCAAGGTAGGACAAACAGCTTTTGGTAATTTTGCTTAAATAAATTGTTTCATGTGACCTGGGGCTGCAGAAGTTGGCCAATTAGTGAACTGGTCTGAAATCCTGGTGTCTGGTGCTCCATGCTGAAAATAGAGCAACACATGATTTGACTGTTTTATCTCTTGGCTCTGATGTTATCAAGATCTGGAAACATTACAGAGTGAGCAACTGATTTCTTTAGAGAAGAGGTGGAATGCATAGCATGGTGAGGCCCTACAGCACAGGCCTGGCTGGAATGGCACTGCAGGCCTGTGAATCTGACTGGAGTTTGTGGCCCAGCTTAGTTGTACTACTTGAGAATTAGTTGCCACAGACACAGTAAGAGTAGGCAATTATCGAGAGACCTTGCTTGCTTGGAGCTCTTCTTGACAAGAGTCTATTGCCTGGAGCTGTTGAGTGTAATATCTGCACACTATGGAGGATGGAAAAATAAGTGTAGCATATATCAGGTAGTAACCTGATTATCGTTAATGCTCAGCCCTCCCGCCCTCAGAGCCTGCACTGCAGTGTATCTTACTCTGCCAGATCTCTCTATCTAAGACTTCCACTTCCATGTTGAAAGTCTTAAATATTTGATATTTAGTTCAAGTTTGCTGTGTGGCTGCAGTGTGAAGTAAATGTGGGCCTCCACGTTTGCCGTCACAGCCAGTGGAAGTCACTGAGGCACCGTACTGCAGCTTTGGGGCACTTAGTTTCTCAGCCTTGGCCTAGTTATCCTGATCTTTGGCCTCATCTGGGATCTTTTGGTGGAAAATCATTTCTATTGACATTGGCTGCTACACGTGATACCAGTGCAGACAATTCTGTTGCTGTTTGATCTTTAATTTTCCTCCTCTGCCTGCAGAGCCTTTAGCAATCTTCAGATGTTTTCTTTTCATTCAATATGGCAGAGACGGTGCCACTTGGAGAATCAAATTTAATTCAGAGCTTGTTTTGCCTTTTCAATTCATTGGGCAAATTCTGCTGAGGTGAATAGCAATTTCTACAAGCTGGTGCGAGTACTTTTGATTTCTAAAATAATTGAAGAGACCTTTGTGTCCAGTTTGTCACAAATGGAGACTGAATTTGATCTCAAGGTGTTTTCTGTCAAGTAAATGCTTTACCTGCTCTGTGTTGCTCACATGTACTTGGACCACCAGCAAGTTACCCACTGTGGTCTTTTGTACACCTCAGTGTACCCTGTCAGGTAATGGTATTTGTAATTCAAATGAAAGAATAAAAAAAGGCAAATAAAAAGAAGGCCAGTTCTTGGCATAAAACACTATCAAGCACTCAGTTGCAATGCAGGATATTTTGTATTAAAATAAAAGACTTCTGGGCCTGCCATAGACCATAATGTTGCGCTCATTAATTAAATTAAAATTAGAAGTATGACTGAGCAACTGTGTGTGGTCTCCTTGGCTTGTCTGAGTTTGTAGCGTAGTCTGTTTGTCCCACATCACTGAACATCTGCCTGCAAGTTAAATTATCCCAAGGCCACAAGAGTTTTAAATCACTTTATAATCCTGTGTGCAACAGAGAGCTTCCTCCTCCTCTCCCTCCATGCTGTGTGAAGAGTGATAAACAGTAATTTGTTTTTCAGTCATATCAGCCAGTAGGAAATAGGCCAAACTGTAACCCGATCTTTTCTTCTTAGAATTGTCAGTTCAAAAATTCAAGGTTAAAATAATTCTAATTTTGCATGGCAGAAGTCACAATGGTTCAGTTAAATAATTGCTCTTGGGGACATGAACTCTTGGATTTGCACCAAGTAAAAAAAAATCACTCTAGTAGCTGTATTTTTGCCTGATCTTGTACTTAGTTGGGGGGAAAAAAAACCCCAAACCAACTTAAAAAGAAGCCTGGAAGAAAAGATATTAAGAAAAATAAATGAGTGAATATTTTTTGCATTCTTTGGCAATTGCTGCAAGAGATAGTTCCACTGTTTGGCAGGAGATGATTCAACTGTATTTACACCAGGAGTGTACCCAAGTCCAGTTTACAGTAATAAACCTTTGGACCAGATTATTGATTAATGAATACAGTAGCATAAAGGGGTTTGGGTGGGAATGAGGTGATATGAGAAAGAATAAGAAGAGTACAAAAGAGGCTGCAGTGAAAACTGATGAAAATGAGATAAACACTTATCCAGAATATCAAAAACTTACACCCTCTACTTGTGCTTTGCTTTTCTTTGTAGTTACAGGATGCATTATTTCATACCAGTCTGCTTTCTATCTTGGTCTTTTTTTTTTTTTTCTTCCCCCTCTCTTTTCTTTGTTAACTTTGGTCCAGGGTCAATCCTCCAAAGGCTTCTTCATTCCTGGAACACACCACGTCAGAGTTCAGTAAATAGAGCTGTAGTTTGCTCAAACCTTTGCAGGACTGAAGCTACTCTTTTCAATTCTACTGAGGGAAAAAAAAAAATTAAAATCCAGTATCTGCTAGCTATAGACCCCCAATATACAGTAAGCAATTGGAGGCTGAGAGCAAATTTCCACAAGAGTGTATGTTCCATTTTCAAAAAATGAGTTTGTTTTAGAAGCTGCTTGGTTATCTGACAGTCACCCCTATAAAGCTGAGCAATGCTGTCTGGTTAATTTTGAGGCCACAGGCTGATGTTTAAAATACACTATAAATATGCATTTTTTGCATATTAAATTATTAGTTAAATCAATGGAGCTTAGATATATGCACACAAAAAAGTCGAGTTGTTTAAAGTCAAGAACATTCCTGATTCAGGAAATGACCAAGACGGTTGGAAATGTTAAATTTTACCTTCTTGCCCTGCTGCAGGACACAATGATTACATCTGCCCAGCCACCAATCAATGCACAATAGACAAAAACCGGCGCAAGAGCTGCCAGGCGTGCCGGCTGCGCAAGTGCTACGAAGTGGGGATGATGAAATGTGGTGAGTTTGGCGTGGCTGTGTTCTTAGCTTGGGTTTAGCTGGTTTTGGCTTTTGCTTCCCTTCAGCCAATTCTGTATCTTTTTCCCCTTGGGATCCTAAGAAGACACAACACTAAAGCAAGGTTTAAGGAGGTTTTATAGGAAGGAATTAACTGATTCTTAAAGCTGAGGAAGACTTGTCATATTCAGAAGACAACTCGTGGGAAGAGGTAAGCTGTAGGTTAAGCCTGTGAAAACCATAAAACCTCTGCAGAGCTTTGGGGAGACAGCTTACTTCCTTGGCATGCAGAATGAGAAATCAAGTGCTGCGGCTTCCAGAACCTTCCAGAGCAGTCTCTGCTCATGTGAGGAAAAGGAGCCCATGCTGTGCTCTGCTGGTTGGATGCCCTGCAGGAGCAGCAGTGTCACCTCGAAGCAGTAGCTAATTATCCCAGTATTCCACCTCTGATGGTGGCAAGAGGGGGTGCCTTGGGAGGAGTGTAGGAATGAGACCAGCACCTATGTGGAACTACTGCTGTCAACTCTCAGCTTCCAAAAATTAGTGGGTAGGGACATTAGTCAACTGATAGATTTTCTACTGTCCCTCTAATCCTATAAAGACTTAGCATCTACAACATTCCTCAGCAGCTTGGCCACCCATTCTGGGAAGAACCAGCTCTCTGGCTGCCAGGCTTTTGTGCGGGGCTTCGGTGGGGCAGCAAGAAGACAGTGGGAAGGCAATTCCTTTTTAGAACAAGCTATCTTCAGATAATGCCCCCAGAAGAAACAGTGAACAACCATTGTTTGTCACTGCACCACTCAGAGTTTTCCAGCCTTTTCTTTTATCCCTGTCTCATACTTACAGCAATGTGACTTCAATGCAGTTGATAATTTATAGATGATATTTTAAAGGTTACTTTTAAGAAAAAAAAAAATTTGAGAAATAGTTCAATCTAATGTATGTTTACAGTCAAGGTTTGCTGTTTCTTATAGATTCCCCAATGTATGTAATAGAAACAGACTGGGAAAATAACCAGTGAGAACACTGGAGTGGACAGGAGAAGGTCCCTGTGCTTGGCTCTCCATGATTTGCAGGCATGCATCTTGTTTCATCCCATTTAATGTAGATACCTATTTCTGTTTCAAAACTAGACACCGTTTTTGCCCTCCCACAGCTTTGATCTGAAGACTGTTTGCAAAATGTGACTTCTTTCATTAGGAACATTCTTTAGAATTTCAGCCTGCATTTATTGCTGAGCAATTAATGTCCATTTTTTCTTGTGACAACATCATCTTTTAGCTTAGAGGCTCCTCTTCTCTTTATTGTTAACAACCTGGTTTTGTTTAAGGACTGCATCATATTCCCTCACAACCTTTGTTTTAGTTGGCTAAGTAAACCAAGAAAACTTCTCCTCTTGCAAAATAGGAAAATAGATGAATCTGGAAATCATCAGGGTAGCTTGTCCTCCACCTGCTCTGGGCAGAGATAACCCAATTTGCACTTGGATGCCCAGAATCATGGACAGCATTCCAGTGATTCTCCTCACTGCAGGAGCACTGATACATTTCTGTTGCTGCAGGAGCTTTCCTCTGTGCACAACTCAGGATCCTATTTGCCTTTTTCAGGGTAACATCATGCTGGCAGTTCATAATCACACCATGGTCTGTTATGACTGCAGCCTCCCTGTTCATTTCTAGCTGATAACTCCCAGAGTACAACTGAAATTTCAACTGTTCCTTGAATTATTTTTGTACTCCTGAAGTACATTTAGTTTTTTCTGCTTAAGTCTGATGCTTCTTTCTTTGTGAAGCTCCTGTCCTTTCCTGCAGTGATGATGCATCTGAACTTTATTGGTGTTTGGTCTTACCTCCAGGAATGAAAGCCTTATGCCTGCAAATAAGACTCCTTTCAAAACCTTACTTTCTGAATGGTGCCACTGTCTTTTGGTCATTTTTATGACTCAGAATTTTGCTCAATGTTTTTCCAAGGGAGGTTTCTATAAAGCCCCAATTCTGGAGTTGAAAAGGTTTGGTAAAGATTGATTCCAGAATGACACTATAAAGTAGCCCTCCACAGTGCTTGCCTTAAATTAGTCCTTTTAAATTAGTCCTTTTATTCTAGCTGTCCAGAAAGTTCCTGGTGTGTGATTAGACCTCATAGGCACTGTGGTATTACAAATAATAAATTATAGTATGCACTTATGTCCTAGCCTGTGTTCCCTAGAATCCTGTCACATATTCATAAACATATTTTTATGCAATAATGATTGTCTGTAGGACATTGATGACTATGCCAGACCAAAAAAAAAAACAAACAAACAAAGAAAAAACCCCGAGATTAAAACTATAACTGAAAAAAAAAGAGAACTGTATTTTTAAATAATTACTTTTTTAAATAGTAGCACTAAAGCTTGAAACTCTTGAGAATTTAATTTGAGAGTCTGAACAATTTATTTTCAGAAAAAAGAACATAAAAATTACTTAGAGCTGTCTGAGTCACCTGATGAGTTAAGTGGCACCTGTGAGTAATGCTGGTGTATGGACACATGGTGACAGACATTTAAACCAGACAGATTTTAAAACAGTATTTCTTGCATGAAATGTAAATGCCATTTCCTGCAGACCAGAGCAATTCTCTCTCAGACATTTTCTCACAAGAATTGGTCTTTAATAAAAACTTTTTATTGTAGAAAGCCATAAAAGAGAGCACTTTGTTTTTAATGAAGGCTTTTCCACATCTCTGCTCCTTTCTGAGGTTGCTTAGCGAAAGGACTGGTTCACATCTGCTACAGCCCTGGATGGGATGGAATGGTTGGTGAGTGCATTTTTGCTCAGTGGAGACTTGTGTCCAGCAGAAGTGATAAAAGAATTTCAATTCCCACTTTGTAGTTTATGAGAGCTCTTCATAAAATCTTGGCACCATTCCCATCATATGTCTAAGTCCTCTCTTTGCATATTATCAGTAGACAACTCAAGAAAACACACACTCATATAGGTACTTGTGTGTTTAAAACATACATTTCTGTGCTTAAATATGATTAAGCAGTACAGGCCACCTTCCATACGGTAGGAGATGGCAGAAAAGCGTTGCTCTACAGCTTCTTGGTCTGAAATCCTCTTGGATGTCGTCACCTTCAGAAATGTTAAGAAGTCAGCCCAATAAGCCACCGATATTTTGGTGGAGGCCAGCTTGGGAATGCCTTGTATTAAGGTGATGCTGGATTTTCTTATGAAATATACCATCATTGCCAAAAGCACAAGAGTCATAGACATTGCATCTGCCAATTCCTCTGCAGGAAATCCATGTTCCCTGCTGTTCCAAACAAGGAAGCCACTGTTAAAGTTTGGCGTTAGGACTCCTAACAGTGGTAGAAAAATAATTTCTAAAAGATTGCACTTCATTGCATGTCATCAGGAATGAAGAAATCAGAAAAACTGCAGTAAACTCTACACAGCAAACTTGAAGAAAACAGGTCAAGATAAAACTGATCTTCCCTTGAAACTTTCTGGTGTTTACCTGGGGAGCTGAAATGGACTTGGACTGTTTTTCAAAGGCAGTGAAGAAGAGGGGAGTTGCTTCATCACTTTTCACTCTTGGAGCACCTATGCTCTGCTTTGCTTTTGGTTTTCTTCCGGAGGCTCAAATAGACCTTCTTTCACGTGGAGTTTTCAGTTTCCCTGACTTTTATATCCCTCCTCTGCCCTGCTCCTATATCTTTTTCCCCATGTGCCAGTTCTCAACATGTTGAAATTGTTCCAAAGATAAAGCTCCTTTCAGCTCTGAGTGAGGAGGCTGAGAGGCCACTCTCAAAAGTGATGGAGAGATGCTGCTCTTGAATCCTGGCATCGTTTGACAAGTTTGCAGGAAAGAAGACAGATTTCTCTGTAGGCTGGTTCAGCATTTGGCTCTTTCCCCTGTGTGTGGCTGTTGTGTGCAGTTTAAATACTGTAAAGTACTTTTCACACAGAAAATAAGTGGGGACAGAATATTTCAAGACATTCTCTGGACATCAGGTGTATTAATTGAATTTCAGCTTTTATAGTAATCACTAGAATTTTGGCTCATGTTCTCAGGTGCACAGGCAGACAGCAGCTCCTTTGTCAGTGGCTCTACTCTTGAGAATTCAATTTGAGAGTCTACTCTGGAATGTGAACTCACCAGGACATTTGCATTTGCTTTCAAAGGGGACTGGAATGATAATGATTTACCAATGTGTACTGGAGCCAGTTTTAAGTTCACACACTTTCAAAAACTGATTATGAAATATTCAATGGTAGAATCTGCAGTTGCTACAGAACTAGTTTAGTTATATGAACCATTGCCAGGGACCAAAATCAGCATGAAGGGCAACATGCCATGTAACTGCCCAACATACCAGACAGCATTTCTGATTTTTGGAGAATTTGCAAGGCTTGAAAAATAGTGTGTTTCACTGCCAGTAATACCTGCTGTGGCTTGTTCATGGCTGAGTGAACAACAGGCTTATTTTAATGAGCTTTTTTTCAATGTGCCTTATTTCTTATATCTTGGGGTCATTTACCCATTGTCTGTGGTGCTGTAGCTCAAGGTCTTGCCCTTGGTCCAGCATTCTCCGCTGAATACAGCAATTTTCTTGCACAAAATAGCTCTAAATAAGGAGAGTGTGGTAGGAGGAATAAGGGGTTTGATCATTTTGCACATCTGCCATTTCCTGAATTGCCTTTATAGAAATGAATATTAGATACTAAGTACAGTTAGGGAGATTGTGGTAAAATTGAAGATAGCCCCTAATCTGGGAAGCTGTATTTTATTGCTCTGCCTATCTACTTAAGCAAAACATTAGCCTGGTCGATAATTATTTATAATATATAGTCTTATATATAATATATATATAGTCTTATATATAACAATTATACATGTTGCATGCTAATGCATATGCATAAGTAAGATTTCTTGGTCCTGCCTAAACTTTGGATTTGAATAGAAAGAAAGGAAGCTCCTTTATGTTGTTGAAAGTTGTTTTAATTGGAAAGACTGGTGTTTTCTGCTGTGTCAGTTGACTAGAAAGTTTAAATGTAGCTTTCTTTTTTCTATAAATGCAAGCAGAAAAAAATAGAAAGTGTTAATAAGTGGTATCTCTTGTAAGTATCTTTTATGCACACTGCTTGGTCATTCAGCCTACTTCTGCTTTGGCAATATATGGTGAATAAAAAATACCACATAGAACTCAGAATCTGCTTTGGGTGGGTTTTTTCCCACCTTGTTTTTTGTCATCAGTTATATTTTCTTTAGTAGCAAGGGTTTTTTATGCAGAAATGTAATACTTCTGGCTTTCTGTTCTGGTAATGTGATTATAGAAATTTGGTTTATGTTTCGAATGGAGCATATTTTATGTAATAAGAACTGGTTATATAAGAAACCTGATTCAGTTAAATAACCTAAAGTAATTTAAAGAGGTTTGCTAGTTCCCAGTAAGAACCCTCCACAAGTCTTGAGACCTTTAATACTCTCAAAACCATAACCTGACTGAATTATCTTTAGATAGAACACTGAGTGCAGCTGCGCAGATGGAAATTGTTCAAGATGTTGTCAATTAGAACAGAATGCTGAAGTACTTTTAAAATTGCTTTTAAATTTGATTTATTTGATATTCATTAAAGTATCTGCTCAATTACCTGTGTGTTTATATTTTATGTATATTTATATATAAGCTCAAATTTATATTTATAGGCTACAAAATATTATTTAAAGATCTTTAGAACAGTGAATTGGAAAGGATAGCTCATATAATGCATATCACAGAGCATTTGGTATTTTTGGATAGCCCAAGAAAATTTTTACTCTATCCTGCCCATGGCTTTTATTCTCTCTGCTAATTTTTTTGTTCTGTATTTCAAGGTGCCCCTGGGCAATGTGCTTCAGCTCTCTAAATAGTGAAAACACTGTGTTTTCTTTCTTTCTTTGTGGTTATGGTCTCCCTCATGCTCTGGAGTTCAGAGCCATGGATACCTGTAGGCAGAGCACCCTGGTACCTGGGCATCTCCTCATCTGTCTCCAGCTGTTTCAGTTGCCTACTTCACTCTCAGCCTTTACCTTTTGTCTTCCCTGAAGGAAAATACATACTTTCTGTGCATTACACGATTTCAGAACAGTCTGCAGCCCACTGTGCTATTCTAGTGTTTTTTGGAAGCTCACAAACTACTTCAAGATTTTCCTCTTGACCTTTGTGCATTAGTCAAGAAATGAGGCTTAGCACAGAGTTCACTACATTATCCAGGTGTCTTTGTAGAAAATAGTCTATGCCTTGGTGGCCTTTGATTCTCTTCAGGAAGAATTTGCTCAGACTGATGGTGGAAGAAATTGCTTTGTTACTGCTGTAGTTCTGCAGGGAACTTCTTTTGGGGTATTTTCATCAAGTCTCATTCCATTAATCTACGTGAGATAATGTCTCATGCTCTGTCTCTGCTGATGTGTTATCTTTCCTTAGTTGCTGTTCATCTGCTCTGGCAACTTCTAGCTAGTTGTCATTTGGCTAAACATTTGGTTCTACAAATTATTTATTTCCTTCAATCCATTATTTGTGCAAATATCCTGCCTGCACTCAGCCCATTTCATCATACCCACATCCCTTTCAAAGCTCAAAACCATCCTTTCTCCAGATAGTGCAGATCTTAAGCTGGACTTGCAGCTGAAAAATACTTCCAGTTCCAAGTGGCTTGTCCCACTTGGATAGCTCTCTGCCTGAGGTCTGTTCATCGAACCAGTTTTGCCTATTTGTCTTCTCCAATCTCTTGGATTTCCAGGGAAAATTTATTCTCCAATATTGAGAACTTCTTTAATGAGAACTTCTTTAAATTTCTCCTGCATCCAGCATGGTTTACTGAACAGGCAGTGAGTGAGAGAGTGACAGCCACATGCAACTGAAAGGTCCACTTCCTAAAAGTCCTGGAAGACTCTGCTGGTCCTTATTCAGTCAGGTTGTTCCTGACTGGCCTTTGCATTCACCCCTCCCACAGACTCACACAAATGCTGTTTGACAGCTGCTGAAGATGTGACACCACTATGACCTGAAAAGCCACCTCCAGCTGAGATTCCTCTGCCGTGTGAAACTGAGAGTCTTCATTCACCCAGCGTCTTGTTTAGCAAGACAAAGCCTTGTCAACAGTATCTGAAATCAATTTTTTGTGCCCCCACTGCCCTTATTTTTAATTTGGCTTATGTTTGGACCTCTTTGCTAGCTGAAGTAGAACTATAGCTGAGTATTTTATGAATATTATGGTTTTGGAGAAGCTTTTAGACTGTTTCCTTGGAAGCTATGCAAAAACAGGTAACAGTGATGCTCCCAATAACCCTGACCAAGAATTGGACAAGGTTTAGATTTGGCAGAATGAACAATTAATTAAATATGGGAATGTAAAGGACTGCTCTTTGCAACAGAAATAGCCTTCTGCAGACCGAACTCCACACAGAGTGTTTGCTCTCAGTTGTAGGTATCTGAATTCCCTTTGGAGAAACTCCTCCTGGTTTTTGGGGCACGGGGAGAAAATGGGTTGAATCTTGTGAATTCCTGGCTGAACATCCAGCGAACTCTGAGGCCCAGCTATTCTTCTTCCTGAGGCATTTAATCTGTAACATGACTTTCAAGTCTTTAATTCCCCCACTTTACATATAAAGCAAAATTTACGATCAACTATCTTTATTTGCCTTTAAAGATCTGATTTATATCTTTTTGATGTCAATGGGAGTTTTCCACTGGACTTTTAAACAAAGTTAACAGAGGTTCAAAACCAAACATTTTTTAACTTTATTTTTGTTTAGTAGAATAAACAGCTGAAGTCAGTGGGGACAAAATTAAGTCCATGCTGAATGTCCTAGAAACTTCATGCTCAATATTACAACATCCAATATTAAAGGGTTTCCCCACTTCTCCCCAAATATTTGGGTTTACATAAGGGAGGAAAATTCTGTGGGGAAAAACCCTCCAAGGCACTCTCTCGTGGCAGGCTCGAGGAGGGAGCGCTGTGGGTATCGGATCCTGCGGAGCCACCGCGGCCCCGAGGAGCGGGGGCACTGCCTGGGCAGGGCCAAGAGGTGCAGCGAGGCGGCCACGCGGGTGAAGGAGATCCTGCTGAGCACCGTGAGCCCCGAGCAGTTTGTGCTGACGCTGCTGGAAGCGGAGCCGCCCCACGTGCTGGTCAGCCGGCCCAGCAAACCCTTCACCGAGGCCTCCATGATGATGTCCCTCACCAAGCTGGCGGACAAAGAGCTGGTGCACATGATCGGCTGGGCCAAGAAAATTCCTGGTGAGAAATTCACCCTTGTTTTCATTCGTTTTGGTTTTACCTGTCGATGTGTCCTTCTCTGCTCTGACGTGGCAGAGCAGCATGGTAAGTGCACGGTGTAAAAGTCAAGCTTTCTATCCTGCTAAGTAATGGAGAGTTTATTGCCATCAGTAACTAACCTGGATGTTTTTTTATTTAGATGCAATATAGCCCATAACTTGCTGTCTGTTCTTACTCAAATACTTGTTCATTTTGCTACAAAGCAGCAGTGTTAAATGTAATTTCTACCTCAGTTATAAATACCTGATTAAGCTGATTTAGAAGGTTCATTTAACACCAAATTCTTTACTTGAGTCCTGATGGAAGGTTTCTAGTTGTTTGGTGATAATTGCAGGGTGTCCAAGTCCTGGGTGTTTGCAATAGTTTCATCTGACAGAGCTGCTACAGAAAATCACCAATGGAGCTCAGTATTGATTTCAGATTTATCATGTGCACTCCTTCAAAACAAAAATCAGTAAGGGTTCTTTTGGTTGTTGGCAACACCAAGAACATGCACTGCAGTACAGCTGCCTGGAATGTCTCAAACATGTCCATGGCATCATGACAATGAGCCATTTAACTTCTCACAAACCAGAAACGGTGAGCATTTGCAGTTCCTTTTACATGAAGTGCCCGTGACTAAAACAGACAGAATAAAAACTAAAAGTCAGCTAGAAGCATGGAATAATTTATGGACTCACAGCCATATGGGGCTTGATCCTGAGCTTCAGATAGAGTGCACTGCTGGGAGCCAGCACTCCACGGATCCTCTCCTGGATTTTGTGCTGAAGGATTCAGAGCGTGCTGGTGTGTGCCCTGCCCTTGTCACGATGTGCACTGTAAAGAGCTGCTGCTGCTGGAGAACACACATGGGAAAACATGGCAGGAGCCCTTCTCTACAGAAACACAGTGTGTGCACAGTGCAGGAAGCAAACTTGGGGGAGAATATTTCATTTAATCCTTAAATTAGGAATTTAGTGGTCAGGGAAGCGCATCCTATTTCAGGTCTAGCTGGAGTGGCTGATGTGCTTCCAGCTCCAGCTGTGAACTCATCTTCCAGGGGCACAGCAGTCTCAGACGCTGTGTTGGAGGGTCCAGGTGTGATGGTTTTGGGGTTTGTAGATTCCAGGCCAGCTGCTGAGCTGCTGGGGAGGAGATGTTGGCACCCCAGAGTATCTCAAACCACATTGGACATCTGCAAAGTGATGGTAGTTTTGCTCTTAATGTGGGATGTTTTAAAACTGAGAGCGCAAATCCTTTAGATTTATTTTTGTGGCTTAAGAAACTCTGAAAATAACTGTGAAGTAAGTAACCATAAGGGGTTAAATTATGTCTATTGTTATAATTTCTTGTCTAATCATAAAATTGTGATTAAAAGGTGCCATTTCAGAGGACTCCACTTTGTTATGTTTATCTGGTAGGAATTGAATTGTGAAGAAAAACCAATCTTAGAAAATGACCTAATTTTAACCAGTAATTCAGTAGGAAAAAAATCCCCAACTCAACCTTTTTCATCTTCTGATTATTATTAATTTCTATTTTTTAACTCTAAGACTTTTTTTTTTTTTGTAAAACAAACCCACAAACCCAAACCCTCAGCCAGTTAAGATTCATTATTTTTATTTTTTACAAGATCAGTTTCCAAACCAACCTCAATTTTGGCATCAGTCACTTTTAGTTTATTTTCAACATGTGCCAGAAATAAAAACTTTTTCTTGGCAGCAAGAGAGCTGTAGGAAGAAAACCCATTGAAGCAATCAAACTCCTTCAAACAGTTCCTGGGAATGCTGACATTTTGTCGTCTCTGTTTATTTTTTGTGATCACTCCCTGTTACAGAGAACAGGAAAAAACAGCATTTTAGAGCTATGCCAAAAATATATGTGATGTTTAATATGCACCCAATTATAAGTGGCACTGCCATATTACATGGCAGTTGGACCATTAACTTCAATGTGGATTGATTTTTTGTTTTTCATTAAAAAGTTGTGATGACTAAAGCTCAGGACATGAAATATTATTGTTCAAAAACTCTTGCCTGAAAGTAATTGTGTCTATCCCTGCCTGATTCCTGGAGGTAATGTCTTAGGAAAAAATGGAGTTCTTGATTAATGACCCAGTGAGCAGTAATTTTACTTTCTGAAAAGCTGAATATTTGCTTTTGTGTACCTGCGTTAGAAACCCATTTTCATCTCTGAGTTATTATTTGATATTATTTTGACACTCATTGGAGGTGAAAAAAATTATTTTTCCTTATTGCATTAACAGTAACTTTTTGCCTGAATAGGAAAAAAGCATGTTTATATTTTGTGGATTTTTCATATCTAATATTTAATGACAGTCATTTGTTATGAATTCTACTCTGTGGATGTATTTTTGTTCTGCCTAATGGAGTATATTTTTTTGTTACTCAGTAAAATAGAAGCTGACATCTGGATTTTTTTTCCTTCTGAATTCCAAGTATTTTAATTCTTGGTTGTCAGGCAGCAGAACACAGCTTCTATAATTGCCTTTTGCTTTGTTGACCTAGTCTAAAAGAGTTTAACATGGTTCATTGCTGAGCCTGTATTGCAAATCAATAAGATGTTGTCACAATATCGAAATTTGGATTCATTATGCAGCCTAGTGTGTTGCTGACCAGAGCAGTGTGTCTTTTTCTAGTTTTTACACATCCAGCACAAGTTGGTTTTTTTCTTGTCTGCCTTAGCAATTTATAATTAAATGATAAGGCATGGAGCCCACAGTCTAAAGGACGTGTAATACAGCCAGAGAAAAAGTGTTAGTTTCATGTAGTCTGGAGAAAATTAAATGGGGCTCCTGACACTGCAGTGAAAGCTGTGCTGGTGGTTTGCTGTCCTGGGCCTTTGGAACATGAGATTGTTAGGAAAAGGAGAAGCAGAGTCCTTCTAACAGCTGTGCTCAATGGCCACAGCTCCTGCTGCTGCTAATGCCAGTTTAGCAGATGACATCCGTGATAAATCTGCATCTTCAAGAACCTGTAGATTGAACCCTAGGACTTGGTCTGGCATCTCACTCAACTGAGAGTTTTTAAACCTGATAATTCCTTGTTTATGCTGGAGAAATCAGTTGCATGCCGGTGTAAATGTTTTTTTAAATATACTCTGAAATGTCTTTGGGCTGTTGTTTCCCAGGAAACCGACACTGTCAGTTTTTGTACTATTTCACACTCCTGTGAATATTTTCCTAGAAGCAGTTTGAAATGATGAGTGTGTGTGGTAGATAATCTGTTGTTGGCTGTGTGTTCTGTAGTAAATTCTGTGATGGTGGAATCCAGGAGGGAAGGTACCACTCCTAAGCTCCTATTTACCCTTCTAATAAAATCAGAGGCAAGGCCGTACCAGCTTTGAAAAGCAGCCCGTTCAGTGATGATAAAAGTGAGCACTGCCCAGTTCCTGTCGGCCCCTGGCTGTCACTGACTGTCATCCAGCTGAGCAGTGTAATAGGATTAAAATACATGAAGCATTTGTTTAAATTACTGACAGAGAGATTCATTGGCAGCCCAAACATCCTGCGTGTTTTAAGACCTCAGACAACTGGGAAGAACTTCAGGAAATCTGTCTGCCATGGCCAGGCTGTAGGGATTTGTCACCATGCAGTGTCGCAGATGCCAGCTCATCTGAAAATGGAACACCTTTGCCAAGGACCTGAGCTAAAGAAGCTCACCTTTGAAAACTGTGACCTGATCTTGTTTTTGATCATTGGGCAGCTCTTTATCGTATCTGTGTTTGCCTCCTTGGCTCAGAATCACAGAATCATGGAATGAGTTGGGTTGGAAAGGACCTTTAAGATCCCCTCGTTCCAACCCCCTGCCATGGGCGGGGACACCTTCCACAGACCAGGCTGCTCAGGGCCCCATCCATCCTGACCTTGAACACTCACAGGGATGGGGCAGCCACAGCTTCTCTGGGCAACCTGTGCCAGTGCCTCACCCTCACAATATTTCTTCTAACATCTCTCCTCTTTTAGGATGAGAACATAAAGCAGGTGACTCTGCAGTCATTTGAGTTTTACTAGCTGTATGGGACTAATTGCACTAAAACACCACTCTGCTTTATTCCAAATATTTTGTGGAATATGATAATAGCATATATTTTTCTTCCTATTTGAAATGGTAGCCTGGACTTTGGATATCAATGCTCCCTTGTCTTCACAACCCATAGCTCTTTCTGGTTTTTTTTGTTTCTTATATACTCATTTTTCTTTATCAAAACAGAGCTTTTAACATGTTGATTTATTTTATGCAATTTGCATCGCTTTAGGCTTCATTGATCTCAGCCTGTATGACCAAGTAAGACTCTTGGAGAGCTGCTGGATGGAAGTTCTAATGATTGGTTTGATGTGGAGATCGATTGACCATCCTGGAAAACTGATTTTTGCACCAGACCTTGTATTAGACAGGTAAGAGGAATAAATTTCTTGAGAGCACTTCATATTAGCATGTTTGAAGGTGGGGTGAATTGTGAGAGTAAGAAGATTAAACGTGGCAGATGTTATTAATATTTCATCTAACAATATCATTTACTTGTGCTTGTAACAATAATGTCCTAAGGTTCCACATCCTTACAGGGGCTTAAGGAATGTTAAGCTTTAAAAGCATTGTTGAACTTGCAAATTCCTGAACTCCTGTAGCACTCAGTGTGAAGTTTCTCTGCATTTTTTCACATCTTTTGGTGGTTTTTCTCTAGGTCTCTAGAAGCTGAAACTGTCGATACAGCAACACAAGGCACCACATTGTCCATTTGTCCCTATATCTCTCATTAAAAAAAAAGATACAGCATCAGGCAATATTTTAATTATTTTAAATAGGTTTCCTGCCTGTTTTCTTCCTGCCACTACAGCAGACTGCATAGTTGGCTGTAATAGTGAACATTGGACCAAGAGGGATTTAAAGACCCTGAGCTTGCTGTTGGATACTGAGAATATTTTTTCAAGGTACAGCAGGGTGTTTTCAAGCTTAAAGATTATTTCTCCATAGCATCATGTACCAGGAGGGAAGAATATGGATTAGTAAGGATGTTTTTCTACAGAACCTTAGAAGGATTTGATCTGAGCTTCACATTGGTAATAAGTCAGGGAAGTAATCTACTCTCTTGGATAGCCTTAAAATAAAGGTCTTTAAGTTTTTTCAACCTGGGAAAATTCAGATTTGCATCACTTCTGTGACTTGCAATCAATAATTATCATTGTAGATACAGATAGGCAAAATTGGCTAATAAGAAAAAAAATTAATTTATAAAACAGAGGAAATAAATATTATTTGCTCATATAAAATTCAATGCAAGGACATGCTGCACTGTTCAGTGCAATGATCAGAAATTGATGAAAATGTATGATAGATTTAATTGCTCAAGAGTTAATATGTGTATCTGAATAGAGTAAGAATATTTGATGCATTTCCTCATTTCCTCAAGACATGGCAGGGTGGGAGCTTACAAGTGTCTGGGCATACTGTAATTTTATTCAGGACATCCTTATGTGAACCTGGTCTGTAACTTGATTGTTTTTATCTGAGTTGAACTTAGAATCAGAATGGTTTGGGTTGGAAGGGACCTCAATTATCATCTCATTGCACCACCCTGCCCTGGGCAGGGACACCTTCCACCAGACCAGGTTGCTCAGGGCCCCCTCCAGCCTGGCCTTGAACATTCCCAGGGATGGGGCAGCCACAGCTTCTCTGGGCAACCTGGGCCAGGGCCTCAGCACCCTCACATTCAAAAATTTCTTCCTAATCTGTGATCTAAACCTACTCTCTTTCCATTTGAAGCCCTGCCTCAAGTTGCCTGACAGGTTCCCTCTTGTCCTTTCCTCCAGGCCCTTGTCCAAAGCCCCTCTCCAGCTCTCTTGGAGCACTTTTAGGCACTGGAAGGAGCTCTGAGGTCTCCCTGCAGCCTTCAGAAACATTTCATATGCAATCTTTGCAGATAATATTTCTCTGGAACCTCTGTCCTCATTTTGAATCTCGCAGCTGCCTGTCCTTCTCTAAAGCTTAATATTCTTCTTTGCTGTGAGCAACACAGGAAACTGGGCAATAAAAAATACTTTTTGCAGGCAGAACCTGCTGCCCCTAGGTGGTGTTACCTGCATGTTCCTGCCTCCAACCTGAAGGCTCAGCACCTTTCTCTTGGGATCTAGTAAATTTCTTTTATTCTTCTGCACTGCTGTGCTTAAATCTGTCTTGTCTTAAAAACATTACAGAGAAAAAAAATCTCCTGTTACAAAGAGTACAAAAAACTTCCCTTTGAATACTGTTGTTGTAGAGCTTAATCGCTTTTTTAGTCTAGTATGTATAAAATAAATCTAACAAAAAAACTGGAACAGCAACTTCAGTAGTTTGAAATTTGCCACTGCTGAATTTTAAACAAATAGTAATGATTTTTTTGAGGTGCTTTTCAGATCTGAAAATAGGACTTCTCACATCCAAGATGGAGAAAGTTGCATTCTGTAAACACTTGCAAATATAAAAATAACCAAACCACAAAACCACCAAAACCCCAAATGCCTTTCAATACCTACACAGAAAAAAAGTGCCAGGAGATAAGGAAAAGAGTTGTTTTATTCTTAAAAAATATCTTATTCCAAGCAACTTCTTTTAGAAAATCTTTATTTTTTATCAAGTCCTGAGCCTCCATTAGCTACAAACATTATGTTATTGGTTGTGGGTAACTCCTCGTGAAACAAATCTGGAAAGTTATTCAAGGTGGTACTGTGCCCTGTGCTGCAGGATTTCAAATTGGTTATCCAGAATTATACAGGCTGAGAGGATACAGAAAAATGGTCACACTTAAGGTCAATCCTGCTTGAACAAGAAAATCAGTTTCTTATAAATGCTGACCTTTCACACCAGTGTAATTATCAATTTAGGTTTCATGATAAAGCCTTTTAAATTCTCCCAAAGATGAAATAAGATAGGCCTTTTGCAGCCTCCTTCAACTTCTATCTGTCTGAGTAATTTCCTTAATTCTACTTTCTTGGTAACATGTTGAATGTGTTTCCATAGGGATGAGGGGAAATGTGTGGAGGGAATTTTGGAGATCTTTGATATGCTCCTGGCCATGACCTCGAGGTTCCGAGAGCTGAAACTGCAGCACAAGGAGTATCTGTGTGTCAAGGCAATGATCCTCCTCAATTCCAGTGAGTATGTGCTTGGCTCTAATATTCACCAAACTGTACCTTTTATTCTGAGGGTGGTGGGAAATCAGCCTCAAAAAACCCAAAATATCAAATGATAAAAAACTATTGGAAGAGAATAATAGGAAAGGACTTGTCTCTAATAGATTGCAAAGATTTTTGCTCAGGAAACTTCTAAGCTGTACAATTTGCTGTATTTAGGGGCTCTGTCCTGTTCTAAGAACTGCATGAAAGACCCCAAGTTCTGATAGCTTCTCACAGGGTGGGGCTCATGGCTCAGGCTGTGGATCTGTCCTTTTGAATGGGAAATTTTACTCCTATCTCCGTGGATCCTGGTCATGTGTAAAGCTGCTGTAGAGCTCTACAAACCTGTTCTTAATTCTAGTAATACTAGTTATTCAACTGAGTGATGATTAATGGGGCTTAAATATTCCTATTTGATGGTAATGAGTTGGTTAGAAATGATTTGAAGTACTCAAGAGTTCTGCAAGGTGAGTTTCAGGACAGGAGCTTTGCTTTGCAGCCTCTCTCACAAGGTGAGTGCTTGTTAGTTTAGGGTAGCCTGCAGTAAAAATTATTTTTTCTCCCCAGAACATTTTGTATTCAATATTGACAAAAAAAAATTCCCGTAACAAACTTGCAGCTGAACTATTTACATCTACTGCTTTCAGCAAGAACCTGCTGCATAATTCTTAGTCCAGTACTGAAGGGGAGCAGTCCAGCTGCAATCCCACTTCTCTGCCCACTTGTTTGTGTTGGAGTGTTGATCTGCTGGAGGGTAGGAGGGATCTGCAGAGGGATCTGGACAGGCTGGATTGGTGGGTCAAGACCAACAGCATGAGGTTCAGCATGACCAAGTGCTGGGTCCTGCACTTTGGCCACAAAAACCTCCTGCAGTGACACAGGCTGGGGAAACAGTGCTTGGAAAGCCATGATGATGATGAGATGAGATGGCTTCAAGATGCACCAGGAGTGGTTTAGATTGGATATTAGGAACAATTTCTTCACTAAAAGGGTGGTCAGGCATTGGAACAGGTTGCCCAGGCAAGTGGTGGAGTCACCATCCCTGGAGGGATTTAAAAGACATGGAGATGTGGCACTTGGGATGTGGTTTAGTGATGGCCTTGGTAGTGCTGGATCAAAGGTTGGACTTGATCTTAAAGGTTTTTCCAACCTAGATGATTCTGTGGATACCACTATTTCAACAGACAACAGAAACTGCTCTTTCCTTTTTTCCAAAAATACCCACAACAAAAAAACCAGCCAAAAAACCCCAACCAAACTCCACATTCATCAGCAACATTTTCTTCAAAGTTCGTGTCTCAAAAGATCTGTCCTTTCTCTTCTACTCTCCTTTCTTGACTAAATGAATAATTTACCCCTAATTTTCAAGGTGTTCTGGAGCTCTGTCCTTCCATAGGTATCTCTGGAGGGACTGCTGAGATTTTTTCTTTCCCTTGTCCCAGGTCTCTTCTGCTTTATCAATAACGATATTGTGTTTCCAGACCTTCCTAGTGATGATTTTTTTCCCTTGTCCATAGCCCCAAAACTGTTTTTGTTTGTTTGTTTGTTTATTGTTTTGTTTTTATTTTTGCTGACTTTCAAGGTTTCTCACTGCAGACATGTGCTGTATTATGACACCCTTAGTGATCTGTAGGGAGACCGTGACCAGCTGGGTCACTCTGAGCAGTGTCTCTGACATGTGCTCCTCCCTCCCTACTATATACTCAGGAAAAAGGGTTTTTTTCAACAAGAAGAGATTAGAACAAACATAATATTGTGGTTCATAATAATTCAAAAAACAAGGTACAGGGGAAAAACAACCCTGGAAAATGGAGAGCACATCAGGATCTGACTGAAGGGTCTATGAGCAACATGTCTTGGGAGGATTTGGGAGAATTGCTTACTTTGCAAATGGTGGGGCCATCAAATTCGAGCTTGATGTGGCATATGGAGCATCATTTGTACAGTCTTGAGGGGACTGTCAGGGAATGTATCTTCTTTGATTGTGTTGAAATATTGCATATTAAAAAAACCTACAGTCATAGCTTTTTATTTTCTTCCTCATTAGCAGTAAATATTTCTTCCTCTTCTCTGGTTAGGCATGTTCCCCTTGTCAGCAGAGGAACCTGAAAGCAACAGGAAACTGCACCACCTGCTCAACGTGGTCACAGAGGCTTTGGTGTGGGTTATTGCCAAGAGTGGGATCCCCTCACAGCAGCAGACAACTCGCCTGGCCAATTTGCTGATGCTCCTCTCTCACGTCAGACACGCCAGGTACAGTTTACAGAGTGTATGTAACCCTTGTGTTATGTTAATTTTTCCTCATGACAGCAAAAAAAAGGTGGCTGGAACTCCAGAGCACTCCTGAGGGAGTCCTGGTGCTGCTCTTCACCTCTGCCACTGTGAGGCTTTCCTTCCTAGCACAACAAAACAGGCAGCAAACTCAAGTGCTTGCTGGCACTCAATGATGGGATGATATTAAAATGCTGTCTTAACCTTATTACAGTAAATTATTCATTATGTGTCTGCCTGAAATGTTTAACAATAACACGAATTGAGCCTTTCAGAAAAACACCCTACCCAGCCATCAAAACCCTTCCATTCAAAATGAAAATCTCTTCCAAAACTGATCTGCAGTGTGGGCTTTGGTAGAGCAAAGTGGATTTTGGGGGCCATGTTTTTCCCAGACCAAATTTGTTGCCTTTTATGTGGTGCCACAGAGTTTTTACCAAATGACTCATGCTACAGCAATGTCAGACTCCTGTTTTTTCCATGGGAAGTGGCTCCAGTTCCTGGACCTCCTTGAGAGGTCCATCGACAGCTGTGGTGCAGCAGACTGAAATGCGTATCCTACAAAGAGAGGTTTTAATTTTCAGTCTGGTTGTCATTTTAAATTATTACCCAGAGGCCAGCTATTGTCTAAGCTTTCTCATAGCTTGACTTTGGACTGTGTGTACAGGGTCTTCCCTGTCCTGGGACTGGGCTGGAGCACACAAAGGAGAGCTGGACACACCTATAGGGACACTGAAAAGGGGATGGCCACCTCTGTAATAATCTTCCTGGGAGAGCAAAGGGACCTGATGGTGCTGAAAGACACGTTTTAACAGTCAGTTTGTGGACTGGGGGTGAGTTTGAAAGCTGGCCTTGCAAAACCTCCAGCACCAGCCTGAACCTGTCTTAGGGCTCCAATTTCTGCCATCACCTGGATTGTGTTCTGTGATGTGACAGCTTTGCAAGAAACTGTTCTTGCATTCCCTGAACAAACATCATGAATCTTTGTGAAATTTCTTTATTTTCTCATTAAGCCAAGATTTTCTGTGCTGTGTCTCCCTCAGCCAAAGTCTGGAGGCTGCTTGTTGAGTTCTGTCTCCTTTAGGCTGCTTGGTGCTGGTCAGTAAATTAGACTTTGTTCTGGAAATAATTGGTGGGCTCAGCCTTGATTACCAAATGATGCAGGACTCTCGAGATCTGGGTGTAGGAGAGGGGCTGCAATTTCTTCTTGCCCATTAACATATTCATAACTCTTGAACTGTAGCAGAAGCTCATTTATCTGGAAGCATTGCCCCCCTCCCAGCCAACCCACCAGCTCAGCTGTGTGCTGGCTGGCTGCTGCTAGCACCACTGGAGAGATTTGGTGTTGAGCAAGCTCCCTTAGATCTCAACCCAAACTCCTGAGTGCATCTGGAGTATAAATATGTGTGACTGCAATGGCAATAGCCATTATCAGTCCAAACCATGATACAGCACTGAATGTTCATGCTAACAAGGTGTCATTGTATCCTACTGCATAGCACAAATATTACTTTTGAAGCCTGTAACCACTTGCAAGGTCCTCTCACTGGACATGTGGAGAGTAAACAAAAGTGCTTGAAATTAGCTTGGTAATTATGTCTTCCTACTCAGCCAGGTAGGGGAGGTAGGTAGTCATTAGTAAACTGCATGTAGTAAATCCTCTTTTTGCACAAAGCTTCAGTATGGGGCCTCCCACCTTTACACCATCCAAGAGGTTTTCCCTTTCAATAGGGTCAGTATATCTGAATTGTTTCCCAAAAGAGTTTGTGTGGTGTGAAACAAAACTTGCTTTTCTAAACAGTAGAACATTCAGCCTTAAAGTATTGGGATGTTGTTAGTGGTAAGTGATCTCAGGGACCACAGCAGCTAAATCCTCTTAAATCCAAATTTAAAAATGGAACTTTCTTGAAACCATGAGCATGTTTTTCTTCTCTGCACTGTTGGAACCAGACTGCTGAGATATTTTCTGTTCTCCTGCACAGTAACAAGGGAATGGAGCATCTCCTGAGCATGAAGTGTAAAAATGTGGTGCCAGTGTATGACTTGCTGCTGGAGATGTTGAATGCTCACACCCTCAGAGGGCAAAGGAATTCCCTGGCCACACACCCTGAGTTTGGCCCACTGGAGCAAATGGAGCCTGGAGACAGCCTGAGGAATGGGCCACCCCAGTAATTGTGTTGAGACCTGGAAATGTGAGGCTTTTTCAGAGCTATGGGAGAAAACAGAACTGCTGTGATGGGGCTGCAGAAGTGTGACCTGGTGTGAGTTCTCATCCCTCCTGGATTTGCACACCGGTGTCTCGGGAGAGGCTGTGGGGCGCTCACCTCTGTCTGTATTTCTGACATTGCAACAGCTGCACTGCTGTAGTGCCTTTTCTGAGACTCTGCAAAAGCACCTTATGAAATCAAGCCTCAGAACAGCACTGTGGGACAGGGAATTGCTGCCTCTCCTTCTCAGAGGCAGAGCTGAGAGGGGGAGGTAAAGGGACAGGTTTGAGATGGCAGAAGAAGCTTGGAGAGAGCATGTTGGTCTCTGTCTCCCACAGCAAGACTTTTAAGCACTGACTGAACAATGTCCTCTTTCAGCATGGGATGGTGTGAAATGTGGAGTAGCATCATTTGGGACAGATGTTTACCTCTGTGTACTGGTCCCTGGGGAATGCCTGCTCTGCAGCTGATCTAGATAAAGTGCCGAGATACAGACAGTGTGAAGGAGCTTATTCTCAAATATGCAATGGCTGCAAGGGCCTTCATTTGAAGGCCATTTGAAATAGCTTCTAGGATCAGTTCAGAGCCTCTGCAGAAAGTTTAAATTGATCTTAAGTTTGTACTTTGTGAGCCTGTTCTTAACACTCACATTATTATCTGCTTATAATTCTTCAGTGCTTTAAGCAACGACCAAATCGTCTGAATATTTCAGTCAATGCTGACCTTTGAAATGTTTTGTCTGTGAGATTATCATGTTGTTTTATATATTTATTAATGATGTTAAATCTATTCTAATAATGAGGTACAAGAAGTTGCTCTGTGAATATTAACTGTTTGTATTTGTATATGATCTGCTGATCAGGCCTTGTGAAACCAGCTAGGAAAAAAAAAAAAATCTTCCCACCCCTTTGACTGGTGTGTGGAATTACGTCCTGTCCACCCAAAACCTCTTGCAGGGGGTGAGGCACTGGATGGGAACAAGGATGGGGATCTGTTTTTTTGTCTGCTGCCCTGAGGTTGGCTGCTTGCTTGTTCTCAGCATGCATGGCACTTTGTGCTGTGGTCTTCATATCTTTATAGGAGCCCTCAAAGAGCGAGGATGGGGATAATGGAAAATGTAAAGACAATGTGAAGATGGGGATAATGTAAAGCACTACATTGCTTTGCAAGTGTGATGACTTGTTTGAATTACACTGAAGATGTAGTGGTTTAAACTTCCTTTTTGTGCTGATTTCTGCATGTGTTTAAGCTGCACTGAGTAAAAAAAAAACTGATTAAATGGCCTGGCTGATGACCTCAGAGATCAGCAGGGTGGCATCATTTGTTTTGGTAACTGTCTCTCTACATGGAATCATTTAAATATAGCACATGCATGTTCTGGGCATTATGGTAAAAGAAATTGGGATCACACCAAAAGTCTATTTTGAGCCAATAAGTCTTTTGCATTAGGGACTTTGATTAGTATGCCATTTGCATATTTTGAATATTAGTCAAACCATTAATCTTGGTGGTTTTTTAAAGCCAAGGACAGTATTTTTTATAGGAGGTTTTCAGTGAGTTACACATCTATTGTCTGTTTTGATCTTGTACTATACCAGATGCTGCTGCTGATCTAAATTTTTACTCTCTGCCTTTTTATTGTTTTTAAGAAACTGTAATATAGCAGTGTCCTTCTAAAGATATGTAATATTTACAATGAAAAAAGGAAAAAATTGTGAGTACAGTCTGGAATTTATTGGTACTTTCATTTTAAGAGATGTTTTGCTGTGAAACAAACCTGTCTCAGTATTTCTTGGGCTTGATTGTGTTCTGGCCTCATTGCCTGTTGTGTTGCTCTTTCTCTGATTTTCCTTATCCTGTGTAATCTTTTGGTTGAATACAATTTTTCAAAGAAATGTTTAAGTGATTTGTTTGTTTGTTTTGCTTTAAAAGTGCTGAATTTATGTACAATCTTGGAACAAACCTTTTGAAGGGAAAATGGGAAAGACTGGGTACAAATCATGAAATTACCTTCTAAATGGAAATTTACTGTGGATTTACTCTGTAAAAGGGATATGCTGCAGTTTTGTGCTATGTGATGGTGTTCATATATGTTGCTGTTAGTACGGTGTAAATAGGAAAATGATGTGATTTTAACCTACTTTTTGTCTTGTTGAACATAATTTTATTAAAAGTTACTAACAGTGTTTTAAAATGGGTGAAAGTCAACAGCTGTGGAGTCTGGATTAATGTGGCTGTGTTCCTGTTGGGGTGAGGAGAAGATGCTCACCTCCAGCAGCACAGGGAGGTGGGTGGTGGCAGTGACTGCACGAGGGAGCCTGGGTCTCTGGAGAGATGTTGGGTTTGTCTCAGGTCTGGATCCCCCAGAGTGTCTCATGCTGCATTCCTGGTGTGGGCATCCCTGTCCCTGCCAGCCCTGAGCAGAGCTGTCACCCTGTGCTGCCATTTGGGTTTTGGGGCTTTTCCAGGCTCAGTGTGTTTCAGTGGGGCCCTCAGCACTTGCAGGGGCTCTTTTAGGAACCCTCTTTGAGGAGGGGCTGATTTATTGCTTTCCTTCAGTGCTTGGCTGTAACAGCTTCTGCTGGCACCTGGCAGAGGTGCTGCTGCTTGGAGAAATTGTGCTGTTCTGGGATGTTCACAGAGGTGAGCAAACATGGCTCAGGCAAATGGGACAACTGTCTTGGGTGGAAGGAAGGAAGGAAGGGAGGGAGGGAGGGAGAGAGGAAGGAAGGAAGGAAGGAGACTTTCTAACAGCACACATAAGGAAAACATGGTGAGCTTCGTCTCTGAAGTCTGGAACTGGAACAAGATGGTAAAACAACCTTGTCTGGTTTTTTTTAAATAAATGTGGTTTCAGACATGTGGGACCTTTTCCGCACCTCTCTCTTCCTTCAAATGACCCATTTTTGTGCTGTCATGTTTCCAGTCAGAGAGGAGAGTGTGGGGGAAAGATATATAGATGTGTTGAAACATTCTCCCTTGAAATAGTGCCCAGCAGGGTAAATGCTCCTATAAAATAGCAAACTAAGACAGGTTAGCAAACCAAGCACTTGACGATTTTTTTTTAAATAAATATGCATATTTCCATAGTCATATTATATTAATTTTGTGCTGACTGAATGATAGATCTATACAGGGATCATCATGGTGAAAGGAGAGCATCCTTTTAAGTGTTTTAAGTGCTGGAATTTTTTATTTACTCTCAATGAGCTGGGAAATATGAAAGATATTTGTTGTGTTTGCATCATTGCAGTGGCTTAGCAGAGCCTAAAAATGCAGTGAGGCACAGAAAGTTTCCTGTTGATCCTATTCGAGCTGTCACCAGAGATCATCCTCTTCTGAGGTAAGAATTTTTGTGTTGTTTGGACTTTTATCATAGAATCATGGAATGGTTTGGGTTGGAAGGGACCATCTCCCCTGCCATGGGCAGGGACAATTCCATCTGGTTGCTCAGAGCTCCATCCAACCTGGCCTTGAACATTTCCAGGAAAGGAGCATCCACAACTTCTCTGGGCGACCTGTTTCACTGTCTCAACACCCTCACAGTGTCCTGTCACTCCATGCCCTTGTCAAAGGTCTCTCTCCAGCTCTGTTGTAGCCCCTTCAGGTACTGGAAGCTGCTCCAAGTCTCCCTGGAGAGCTCCCCTCTCTGGAAGGATTTCTACAGAGCCTGGCCAGGTGTGTCCAATCCACCCCACCCTCCATTCCATCCCCCTCAGGAGGTTCTGGCTGCAGATTGTGGTGTGGGGACTCACTGTGCAATAGTTTTGAACACACCAACCATGCTCCAGCCAGAGAGTAGCTACTGCACCTTACCCTCTAATTTCTGTACTGTTGGCATGCAAACATAATTTCTCAGAGTTTCCTGTAAGTTTACCCCAGGCCATCTTTTCACACTTCATGCAGTCAGACCTAGAAGCCATGGAAACACCTTTGCTATCATCACCACGCATCTCAGAAAAAAGGGTTTGACATTACCTGGGTCCTGTGAGGTAATGGGTCAGCAGAGCAGTTGAGATGTGGTCATCTGTTGTGCTGACCCAGTGCCCAAACCAATTCTAAAAAGAGACTGCTGCAAATGGGAGCATGAAAAGCAAGTGGATTGCTACAATATGGAATGTGAGTATCATTTGCATTATTTTTTCACAGTATTTTACTGTTAATGTGAAGTGTGGTGCATTGAATGGCACCTTCATAGCTAATACTTCATTTTATTTATAATCTGTGTATTATTTAACTCCATCTTTACATTTAAGATTCACCTACACTCCTCATGCCTTGCTGAGTGTTAGTGATTTCCATTTAATGCACGATGAAAATGAGACTGCTGTGCTATAAAAATGCCAACATCTGCTGCTACTGCCTCAACAGACAAAACCTTCTTCACTCATCACAGCGTCACACAGGAGCTGGCATAACCATTACCAGGGCTTACTGCACATCTCCATTTGTTTTCCACAAAATGGTTTTTTTTCTGAGTCCTGTCATTTTAGTTTCAACATTTCACTCTGCGAGTTTGTAATGGAAACAGGTTCCCAACTGAGAGTGGTACCTTTTAAAGTACTTTATGTACGTTATGATAATGTGAAAACAACCTCACAATACCCAGCCCCTCCCTTTCCCCCAGCTGTCTTTATTTCTGTGAAGTGATGGTATGTGTCTGCTGCTGTGCTTCATTCACTTATGGATTGGTGCAGCTGACTAAACAGGCATCAATGTAAATATATGGGTTTTTTTCATTTCTCTCCTGCAGATGAGCTCAGCCTGGTCTCATGGGCACACAATGTGTGTGCTCAGTGACTGAGGGACCCCTTCCCCTAGTCCAGGGCACTCCAAGCCCCATCCAAGGCCTCATCCTGGCCTTGAACATTCCCAGGGATGGGGCAGCCACAGCTTCTCTGCACAACTTATCCCAGCACCTCACCACCCTCACAGCAACGAATTTCTTCCTGACACCTCATCTAAAGCTGCCTTTGTCAGTTTAGAGCCATTACCCTCTGTCCTACCACTCCATCTCCTTGTAAAAAGCCCATCTCCAGCTCTCTAGTAAGCCCCCTTTAGGTACCAGAAGCTGCTCCAAAGTCTCACTGGAGCCTTCTCCCTGCTGTTGACTATGCTGGAGGGGGGTAGGTACAGCTGAAAACACACCGAGGCCTCATCTCACTGCCAAAAAACAAGACTTCAATTCAAAACTACTTTTGCCTTGGTTTGATTTCTCAGTGCATGTGCTCAACCACAATAGGGTTGTGCTTGCTCTCAGTACTGCATCCTGCCCTCTCTTTAAAATATTTTTTTTCCTCCCCTGGCCATTAAACACCCCAGTCCTGAGGGATGATGACACAAAGAAATTGTTGGGGATATAAAATGACTTGTTTAAAGCAGACTTCAGTGTCAGCCTACAGTGCAGTGATTATAATCAATTGGAAATAAAACTATTTAAAATAGGTGTGGAAGAAAAAAAGATTTAAGCTATTTCCCAGACATTTTTTTGGTGACATTTTGAGATAATTTCTTGAAATCGCCCCTTTTTATATATTACATCAGCTCAACAATTTGATATAACTGTTCATAATGAAAGGAAATTGTAGGCTATGAAATTTTCCTTAGACCTTTTAACATTGTTCAATTTTTTCCCCTGCACAGGTTCTTTAATGGAAGAAGAACTGAATATCATGTCAGCAACTGCCTATTACTTCTTGGCAGAAAGGTCTGCATGGGCATTTGTGACAAACTGGCAATGAAATAATGGTTAGAGCTGGCTCACTTCCACAGAGGAAGAAACTTAAATGAGCTCCATCTTAAAGTAATGGCTTTGAAAATAACAAAAAATGATGGCAGAGGGAGAGAGGACAGTGTGTGTGGCTGTGTGCAGAGAGGGGTAAGGGAGATCCATCTCTGGACACAGCCCCAGAGTGAGAGCTGTTGGGGCTGGAGCACAAGTCTGGCACCTCACCACAGCTTATGAGTGCAGTGTAATATCCTGGAAATAAACCACCTGGGTTTGCCACCATGGCTGGGAAAAAGCTGTTGGTTTGGCCACTCTCTGAACCTCAGGACAAAGCAGTTTGCTTTGTAAACTCCCCTGACAGAAGATGGGGAATCAGCAACCACCAGTGGTGACAAGTGTAGAAAGGCTGGGAGAACTCTCACAGGCTAATCAAAGATCTTCTTTTCTATGGGTAAGCACTGCAGAAAGTGGATAATTCCTGGTTCATTTTCACTGCAACACACAAAAGCTTTTGACCAAAGCCCTTACTACTGCACTGAGCTCTCTCCCACATGCATTTCCCCACTCCAGCACTCCTACTATAGAAAGTCAGTTCCAGAGCAAGAAATAGTTCAGCATTTCAAACTAGTAACAAGCATTAATTGGTTCAACTTTGTATTCTTCCTCCAGGAAATCAGCTGGAAAGGAAAGGATCTGTGCCCTGGAACACTGGTCCAACTGCTGGATTTGTGATCTCTTGCTCTGACAAGCAAGGGAGTGGTTGTGCTTCCTCCAGCACCACTCCTTCAGCAGGCAAAGAAACTGACTCTTCCAGGAGTGGAAGGGGCAGCACCTCTGGAACACGAAGTTGGTCCCCCCCACCAGACACACCCACAGTCCTGCAGACATTGGCAAAATTTTAATGACAGTACTCAAACTGTACAACCGAGGGGCAGTGGCAATGCTGACTGTACACAGTGTTTCTCCAGCCACTGCCCACACGCCAGTTTCATTTTAAAAACAAAGCTTATAAAAATGCACAATTCTCTCCCAAGGTACTGTACACTATTCAGCAGGTTAAAAACTGAAAAAAAAAATTTCATTAAAAAAGTCATTGCACTATTTGTATACATCAGGGATAGTCTACATAATCATGTTCATCTAGAAAATATGTGCATTATAAACCATCTCCATGCAATGCAGAAATTCCTTATTTCAAGGGTGGTATAAAAAGACAACACAGCAGTCCTAACCACTAGAACACTTTATGTCAAACAAAACAAATGTGCATCATGATACTGAACGTGTTAGATGAATAAAATACAATAACAAAGATTCAAAAATATGCAATTTTTTTTGTTTCCACCAAGTGACTACAGTACCAAAAGATACAAGTAACGTGAAGTGTGTGCAGAAATCGTGTTAAATGAAGTCCCTCTTCACCTGCTTGTTTGTCATGCTAACCAAAGACAGACTGCTATGTTTAAGATGATTGTGACATCGTTTCTGCATCTAAGAACTCAGTATCTGAACACCTTACAAGCTTAAGAGCACTGCCCCTGTAAAATAGTGTTATCTATTGCATCAAAGTATAAAGTGTGTTGCTTACAGTTTAAAAAAAAAAAAAAAACTATAGAAAAAGTTTTGTTTTCCCGTACAAAAACGCTGAAATTTTGTCAAGATATACATTTTGAGATGTGGAACTCGCTGCTTGTTTGATGCTAGAGCAGCATGGGAGAAGAAAAAAGCACCAGCCCAGAGTGTTTTGGTGAGGGGTGGGGTGCCCTAGGTCGGGGGGGGCCCGTTGGTGTAGCGCAGCATGGGATAGAAGGAGCGGGCGAAGTTGTTGGCCTGGGTGCAGCTGTAGTCTTCCTCAGAGGAGGGGATCATGCAAGCCAGCAGCAAAAGCAGCAGGAAGAACAACTGCAGAGGTAAAGCTGCTCGTAGCACTCGGTAGAAGAAAGAGGGAGACTGAGGGTTTGCCTGCACAGGTTCTGGATGGCTTTCACTCCTGAGAAGGAGAAACAAAGAACAAGAGGCGCTTCAGGGTTTGAGTTAAACCAGTCGTTTTTGCCCTATTTTCAGATGCAAACTTAACTTTTCCCAGGAAGCAAACAGACCATTCCAAACAGGTGTTGAAGCACAAAGGAAAGATATCATTCATGCTGATGAGGTTCTTCTGTGCCCTGGCATTACCCTTTGAACAGGCCCCAGTGGACTGGGGGTTAAGTTCTCCCTTTGACCTTCATGGTCTGTTTGTACCAAGTGGCTATCAGGGACAAGTTTCTTTTTCTAGGTGTGCTGGTGGAATTAAAGGAGCATTTAAACCCAAAATATCCCCCATTTGGCACAAGAAGTTATTTTCTGAAGCCAGGGTTGCACACCATTGCAGAGGTGCTGCAGCAGGAGTGCTAAAGGAAACCATTCCCTAAGGAGGAGCCCAGAGCTGGCAGCTAGAGGGGACTCTACAGGTAGGCAGAAATCACCTCCACCCTCGTGTCAACCTACAAGGAACAGCTGCCCAGGTTTCTGCTGGCACACACCTCATCCCTGCCATATTCACTATTTGTCAAGAGATTAGGCATATATAAAATATTACCTTGTGCTGCTGCCATTCCTGCCATCAGCAGTTCTCCTGAGGGCCATCTGTTGAGAGAAATAGTTTTTAGCGTCCAGGTTTCAGAAAGCACAAGGAATGTCTCTGAAAAGACTGTAGACTTTAGAGTCCAATTGTAAATGCTGTAATAAGGTACATGGACCTAAAAGGTAAAATGATTACACTTGAGGAACTTCCACACTAAATATGTCAAAATACATTATATGCTGGTAGCAAAATATTAGAAAAAAAATACTTGCCTTCTTCACAGCAGGGCTAGGTTTCTCTTCTTCTGGACTATAGACTCCTGAGTCCAAGTCATCTGGAACTAGCAGGAATGTTTTGGTATCCTAAAAAATAACACCACCTTCCTCTTTAAAATGCACATCCAAAACTGACAATAAATGAAGTGCAAAGAACCAGCCTTCATTGCCTCTGTGGGTGCAGAGCCCACTGCCCCTTCACACGAGCATATCCAGCTCCCCAGGATAAAGAAATGTTTTACAGTGCCCAGTCTGAAGGAATTACAATGGAATGGGTGCATACAGGTATTAACTTGAAAATATCTCTGACAGGTCTCAGGATAAGCAACTCATCATGGTAGAAACTTCAACTCCTACATGTTCATTACACACTCCTAGCCTGATACCTGGTTTGGATCACACAAACTCAGGTTGGAAGGGACTTGAGGAAGTTCATCTAGTCCAACCTCCTGCCCAAAGACCAGACCAAAAGCCTTACTCTCAGAGCTTTATCCTCTCTGCTCGTCAAACCCCTCGAGGACAGAAGCAGCACAACCCCTCTGTTACAGTACTGCACCAGCCTTGGGGTGCTGAAGTTGTTCCTACAGCCAGAACTGCTCCTTTCTCAGCTTGTGAAGGTGGAAGTACTTAAGCTTTAAGTCAGTTTTTTTTTATAAATACCTTCACTCTTAATATGCTATTTCCTTTCAGTAAGGAAGATCCACAAACGAGTATTTAAATTCCAACTCACCAGATTCCCTTGTATTGTTTTTAAGTCATGAGAGACTTGTTCAATCAGCTGTTTCAGTTTCGTTCCAATTACATGGACCTTCTCTTCCTCTTCAATGTAATCACCATCTGGTTTCAGCAGCAGGTAAGCAGTGAGCTCTTGGAGGGAGTTTACATTAAGCTGTTGCTCCAGCAGCTCTTTCTCCAGTTGCTGAGAACAAACAAAGGAAAAACAGCACAACAGACTGTTACCCTCAACTTTATGGATGTTCTCCCAAAAGGAGGAACTCTGGAAGGCTTTAAAGAACAACAGAGCCTGCCTGAGAATCCACAAGGCACGGGAATGGTTATTACAGCTACATAGGAAATGAAGTTCTCTTGAAGAGACTGGCTGTACCTGCTTGAACTAACATTTAAAAATAGTTCTAGCAGTAGGTAATTCATACAGAGAAGACATTAAATTATGGAAATTGGAAGTCCTACTCCAGCATAAAGACTGCTCATAAGCAACTTTATGATGATGTGTAATTATGGAAAAGTGCCTCGTAGAGGCAGTATTCTGGCCTGTTTCAAAAACCACCCACATGCCTGAGTACAGCAGGTCTGGGGACAGGCTGCAGACACTGTGAGACATAAACATCCTGCTCTTCACTGTGTGGTGAGAGCTAAGGTGCTGCAGTTCAGCCTACACTTACCATTAGCTCCTTCTGGCATTCCAGTATTGTATTGAGATCAGCATTGGGATCCGTGATTTGTGCTGCATTCCTCCGGCTTTCAGCACTTGCTAACCACAGGATTAGCTTTTGGCTCTGGTCGTGGAAATCCTAGAGAAACAAGAAGATTGGCACATAAGAGGAAAAACACCTTTGCAGTGCCTTCATCAACAAACAAAATGCCCAGCCCAGATTAGACAGAGCCACCACGAATTCACAATTAGTGAGGGTACAGAAACCTTATTAAAGTACTCCATCTATGTACTAAAATCCACTTGAAAGGTATTTTTACCAAACCATTTCAATCCATCAGAGGCAACTTTATCAGGAAACAAAGTGTCTTGGATTGTGAGTGACCATTCCACTGATGGAGGCATTACCCCTCTGCCCTCTCCTCAACAGAATCCCAAAGAGTTTTCCCTGACAAGCTGGCATGGCATGTACCTGGCAGTGCAGTAAGGCTTGCTGTAAACCCTTCCTCCAATTGTCCAGTGCACGAGTTGCTTTTTCCCAGTGCAAGTTGACCTTCCGGAGCCTGTTCTGCACCTCCTTGAACTCTGTGCTGTCTGCCTGCTGGAATTCTTTGCTGCTCAGGTTAGCAGAAAGCAACACTGCTTTGTAGTTGTCAAATGCTTTAAGCATGTCCTGGTAGAAAAAGAAGATTAGGAGTTTTTATGAATGATGAAAAACAAGTTTATTTACAATAAAACCATGAACTCAAAAGTATCAGAGGTATCAAGGAAGGATGTTTGAATCTGGTGGCTTTTCAACACTGCTAAGAAACATACTGAGGTAGGTTTATGTTTGGGTTTTTTTTAAAAGCCAAAACGTTCACTTTGAAGAAAATAAGTGTGACTGGGCTTGTGCTTCTCCCTAAGTCGCAGGCATTACAGCTTAATCCAAATCTGCCTTTCAGTTCCTCTGAGCTGCCTCTTTCCCTGACTTACAAGGGACAAATACTCCCATAGATCATCACATGGTATTTTCTCCTAATTGATAAAGGCTTTACCACCCCAGAATCCTAGAATAATGCTGCCAGGGACATCTGGAGGTCTGTACTCCATTCTCCTTTTTCACACAGGACAAACTTCAAACTCCAAGGAAAATCCCATCCATTGAAATTTCCAGTATCTCACTGGATGGAGATTCCCTACCCCCTCTGGGCCCCTGGTATCATGCCAGATCACCCCACTGTAAGAAATTATTTTTCTTCTCTCTGGTCTGAGTTTCTGTCAGCCCATTTCTCTGACTTCTCAAGGTCCCACCAGAAGGCAGTCCTGCCTGCTTTCCTCCTCTCCCTTAGAACTGCAGGGGGAAAAATATGGAATTTGCAGTCATGGTTGTATCACTTAACCACCTTTATGTTAAGGCTGAGCCTGTATTTCTGAAGGTTTTTTTAAAAAAAGAATGCCAAACAATACCTTCCTTGTACCCCAGTTTACAGTTTGAATCAGGGGTACTCAATATTTTCCAAGCTGCTCTTGCAGTAGGGAAGTGAGAGCTGCAGAATGAATCCCACAAGCCACAAAGTTCAGATTGGTTTTCCCAGCAGCCTTTCTATCCAAGAGTGTCAATCTTTATATTCTGAAGATCTGAGTTCCACTTGTAGAGAACTGCTGGTCTAAATTACTTTTCACCAATCAAAGGATCCTGTCCCCCTCTCCTCCAGGCAATAAAGTTTCTTTTGATATCAGACAAAGCAAACAGACTTCTGAACACCAGTAAGCCAGTCTGTAGGCAGACTGGCTTCATCCTTATCTCAGGCAATTGGGATGTCCTGACACCTCACAAAATTCACTTCTTAGAGCACACTGGCTCTTTTAACACCCCTCTAAAGCCAAACTGTCTGAAAATGGGATTTACAGCCAGCTGGACTCCTCTTAAGCAGAGGCAGAAGAGAGAAGTGAAGCTCTGCTCCTTGAGGAGGTCAGACACCCAACCCCAGGTTGAAGGGAAACGCCTCCCTCCACTCAGAAGGCACCATCAAACCTTTCCCAGAGCTTGGTGCCTAATCCAGACTGGCTGAAGTAGTCAGAGTTGATCTTACTGGAGTGCAAAGTCATTGTCCCTGGCCTAGTAACTACTCCAGGACATGTAGGCTTAAATATATTCTCAGCATACCTAAGAAATCCCTCCTCTGTCCTGCAGTGTCCTTTCCTGTTTGTGAGCATCACTCCACGGGTGACACCAGACTGACCAGCAGCCTCAGGGTGACTCCACATGGGGCAGCTGGTGAGGGGTGAGCACACAGGGATTTTGCACTTCCACAGATTTAGGAACACTTGCTCTCTCAGACTTCAACCTGAGGCATTTCGTTGCCTGAGTCCCAAGGCCCCAGCACTTACATGTGCCCTGGTAACCTGCTGGCCCAGCTTGCAGAAACCTCAGCTTTAGAGCAGATCTTTGTCAGTCTCCTGCTGGAATTACACCCCATCCTTAATTCCATTTAAAAAGAAAGCAACCCAGACTTTGCAGCCTGCTGACCTGGCTCATTTTCAATCTGTTTCTAGTTTGCACAGAGGTGAATGGCACAAGGAAAATATGTGGAAATCACTGTGCAAGAAAACAAAGTGAGAAGTGGAGAGGTTTTTACTTCTGCCTGCCAATTTATGTCTATGAAGACAGAAGCACCTTGCCTAGGACCCTCTTTAGCCCTCTTAGCTGAAAGCAGTTCAGCTCCCCTGTGGCACAGGAACACTGCTATTGGCATCCATGCTGCCAACTGATCCCAGGAGAACACAGTGATTAGATAACATCAGCATCTTGAAATCTCTCTTCTCAGGAGGCCATAACTTACTTTCAATTTCTTGACCTTTTGTTCCAATGCCTGCATGCTGGTTGGAAGCTTCACCTTTTGCAGCTCTTCCAGCTCTTGCTCAGTTTTATCAAGCCAAGCAGAGATGTCACTGAGGTCTGAGTCCAGCTGCTGCCACTGCTGCAATTTCTGTTTCATCCTAAGTTTATTTCTGAGGTCTTGAGCTTGGATGAGCTCCCACCTATCAATAATGCCTGCAAATCATAGAAAAAAAATATCATTTAAATCTTCAGTAAAGGAAGGAGTGTGCAAAACAGATGCAGGAAGTTTTCCAAGAAAATTATTCTCCATTCTACTTGAGACCAAATAACTGCTATAATGTAATACTGTCATTCAGCCACATCTTTTCTTGAGATTCTGCAGTATCTAAATTTCATTTTGCTGGTCAAGTTATCCACACAGAATTTTAATGGCATTAATTAATGTTTTAATTCACTTGGAAGAACAGATCAAATCTAAAGAGACAGAATTCAATGAGCCCAGCTGTGACTTCGGTGAGCACCAAAATTCAGCATGGGACAAATATGATCCAGCAGTCAGGACTTGGGTTTGTGTTTTATGTCTATGTGGAGCTGCTGGAGAGAGCCCAGGGGGAAGCCTCAAAGATGATGAAAGGGCTGGAGCACCTCTCCTGTAAGGACAGGCTGAGACAGTTGGGGCTGTTCAGAAAAGAAGGCTCCAGGGAGACCTTAGAGCCCCTCCCAGTGCCTACAGGGGCTCCAGGAGAGCTGGAGAGGGACTTTTGGCAAGGGCATGGAGTGACAGGACAATGGACAATGGCTTTAAACTAAGGGAGGGCAGGTTTAGATTAGATGTTAGGAAGAAATTCTTTACTGTGAGGGTGGGGAGGCCCTGGCCCAGGCTGCCCAGAGAAGCTGTGGCTGCCCCATCCTTGGAAGTGTTCAAGGCCAGGCTGGACAGGGCTTGGAGCAACCTGGTCTGGTGGAAGGTGTCCCTGCAGGGGGGTTGGATCTAGGTAACTTTAAGGTCTCTTCCAACCCAAACCATTCTAATGGCTCTATGTTTCATCAATTCAGTGCTAAAGGACATGGAGATGCCACCTGTGTGACACTGACACTTTCTGAAAGCACACCTAAACCATTCTCAGGCTGTTCCTATTCATCCCACGTATGGGACACAACCCTGGACCATCTGTGAGACCAAAGAAACAGAGTAAGCAAGCTGGTGCATGTAGCTGCAGCCTTCTATTTAGCACATGATTTGCTTTTGTGACTGCAGTACAATGTGTTGTTCCAATCTCAAGCACCTGAAACCAGGAATAAAAGTCCTAAAAGGTCAAGAGACCCAGCTTGCTGGTCTGTTTGCATGAAAAGATCACTGTAAAGACACTGAAGAACAGAATGAATTACACCAACTTTGAAAAAACAGTTCTGCAAATGGGAGCTGTAATATCTTGTTATATGGAGTACCAGTAACACCACACAGCAATCTTACTTTAGACAGAACCTTTGGTTTGAAATCTGATCAGAAGTCTCTGAAGTGTTCAGTATCAGACAAAAGTGAAATTGTGCCCATTTACTACAAGCAGCAAAGAGACAGAAGTGTGTTATGAAAGAAATATCTCAATTCTGGCAGAAAATGTGAAAGCTTTGGACAGCACACGTGGGTTGGACAGAATCAGATGAGAAGGGAGCTCAGTGAAACTTGAAAACTTAGCAAAATACATTAATTTTTTCTTTTGTTCCCAAATATGCTGCCTTTGTGCTATCTCTGCTTTGTCCTCCCAGAGTCACAGGACAAACACCACAGTCCCAAAGCCACTCCTAATGCTCTGTACCTGACTGCTTCTCTGCTGCTGCTATATTCACAAGTTCTTGGTCGTCTTGGGGCTCCTCGTCGCTCATGCTGGCAGATGGAATTTTCTCCTTGCTGCTGCTGCTGCTTGCAGAGCTGAGCTGCTTCACCTGGAATGACATTTTGGTGGGTGAGGCCTGCAGGTTAACAGGATGTCAAAGGTCAAACCTAATCTGTGTCCCTCTGGGGTGGTTGGGCTGCTGCTGAGCTCTTGCATATCAGATTTAGCACTGGGCACCTGCAGCTTTGCTCACAGTTTACACTGGCTCTCTGTGCCCTTCCATAAACAAACACACACCATGGTGAGGCCAATCACTACAAGAGTGGACATGGCAAATTAATTGCTTTTGCACTACAAGTGCCAGACAATGTACAATTGCTGAAGCTCTTTGTTGGGTTGTGGGTCTTGGCAATATTGACTCTAAGGCTCTGAGACAGGATTAATGATGACAAAAGCAGCCAGATACCAGTACCACCCTGTCTGGAAGAGTGCTGACAATGGGTCCAGATCCACTGAGTCTGGCAGCTGCTGGTGAAGCCATGGCTGGCAAACAGCCACCAAGGCTGAGGCACCAATGGACAATAAGCCATTCTGACACATTTCTCAGTGCCTAGAAGCAGATTAAATGGTGTGTTGCATATTAAGACTCTTAAAATTTGCTTAGGAAAGGAAAATATGTCAGCAAGTACCAAGAGATTCACACCCTGTCCTTTGTGGGGGTTAAATTCTCCTAGACTTGTCCTACGACAATGGAGGAAGGAAATTCATGCAGACCCTGACTGATCAGGAGCCCAATCTGAGCCTCCAGAAATAATGTCTAAGTTTGTGTGAAGTGAAAATTCCCCTTTTCAACTCTTCTTTTCCTTGATGCTGGAGCAGGGAAGAGGGTGGAGTAACACAGAACAACAAACAGACTGTCTAGTACAGGTTCACTGCCCACAGAGCCTCCAACTCACATAATCTGGTTTATAGGGAGTACTTGTCTCTGGTCCAGACAACACATTTCCAACCATCTCTGCCTGGTTATATCTGTGTTTCCTGCAGACTGGGCTACCTGGAGAATGCCAAGGAAGAGCTTCTGAAACAGACTTTCCTGAAACAAACAAAACCAAAACCACACATCATGAGTGCAAGATCCCACCTCCGCAAGGAAGCTGTTGCTTTGTGTTAAGTTAGAAAGCGCTTTGAATAAAATGGCATCAAGTTATGGCATAAAAATGACAGTTTTGCAGCTTTCCTTGCAAAGCATGCACATTTGCAAAACATCAACAGTGTTTCAAAGGTAATGAGATGAGAGCCATGCAGTTATGGGACATTCTGCTTTCTTCTGGAAAATGCTTGAATACAGGTTAGAGTATTCAAAAAAAAACCCAAAAGACAAGGCTGCACCATGGTTTTGTAAAGTTTGCATCCCAACAATAACTATCACACATCTGTAACATGTCAGAGGGAAAAAGTTAGACATGTCCTGGTTTGGAGAATGTTTGTTCTGGATTTAACAGACAGGACACACATAGTTCTGTCATGCACAAACCACAAAAAAAATACTCGTAGAGCTGGAGCTACTGCCTTCAGTAGTCAGAAAATCAGAAACAACCAAAAACTGATACTACCCAGAGCAAACCACCGAGAAAGAACCAAAAGACTTTGGATCAGTACAATGAAATGCACGTTAACCACCTTGGCATTTACCAGGCACAATCTAAATGGTGTGTTCTTGACTGCTTTTAATGTCCATGTGGATACTGCAGCGTAAGAACACCATGACAGGATGAGACATGGTGTCCACACAAGGCAGGAAGTCAGACATTACGTATGAGAGAGGTTGAGGAATATAGCGTGCAGCACAGGGAGATTGCCATGTTCAGACACATGCATTAGCAGGTGCCTACCAGAAGATGCTTTCAAAGTTTTTGTGGTCATTTTAAGATATGCCTCAGGGTTTTCAGTGATTTCTACATCTGAAAAAAGAATAATGTCATTTTCCTCACTGTTCAATATCTTCCAACTATTAAAAGCAACTGAAACAATGAGGGACAGTAAAGACAAAGAACAAAGTGGTTGGTACCATTTTCAAACATTCTTAAACAGTAAGGCTTCTAAAACCTTCTTATGTTTCTAAAAATAAAAGCTTGGTTTAGACAGTACCAGTTCCTTCATCTAAGAGACGAGTCTGCTCACATCTATTAATGGTACTTGAAAACCAACCAACAAAGTGGGAGCAAGGCTTCAATCCCCTCCCTTCCCACACAGGGACATCCTCCAGCTGTCCATGCCAAACCAAACTGCTGGACATTGGTTCTCACCTGACAGAGCACTGTAGTATGTTGCTTCTTCATCATCTTCATGAGAGGAAGAACCTCCCACGTCACCTGTGTGGTCCCACTCAAGTGGGATGGAGTCAACGCTGACAGGGGTCTCACAGCCTGATCTCTCATGGCCCTGAGTCGGGGGCATAAGGTGGCAAAGGGACTGTGTTGGTGAGGGCCCCTCCGTGATGGCTTTCTTATGCCAGGGATCATTCTGGATTTCTCTGGAGTCTTCTTGATCTGTCTCATTTTCAGAGTTATCTTTTTCATCGTCCAATCCCTACAAGTAAGTAATTATTGCAAATTAATAAGATTTACAAGAGATCTCCATGGGCTAAGGATTGAGCCACACGTTACTACCGAAGACAGTTTCGTGGTCAGCTGCAGCAATCATGTGCCTAAAATTAAAGGGAGACATAATTTCTGCCTTCTTCCTCTTTTGCCAAAACAAATCCTCACATCAGCAGCTACCTTTCAAGGCACTCAACCACCACCATAGCATCTCTCAGGAGTTTGCAGGAGGAGTACCCAGTTCCAAATGGACTTAACAGGTCAGTAAGGAAATGATGGTCAGGCAGGAGTGAACAGCTACTTGTTCATGTTACTTCCTTTACCTGGCTTTCTAACATATGTTCTTTCTTTTTGAGGCCAAGCAAACTGAGAATCATCTGAAAGTTCCCAGGGAAAAGCAAAGTGCATGCTGTTGCCCATTCAGGGTTCTCACAACAAAGTGGACAGATGGAGTGGACAAACAAATACATAAAGAGATATTCTAAGCACATTATTGATGGTAAGGAAAACGAAGTGATATTTAAAACATCAAAAAATGTTTTGAAGACTTCAAGCCACAACTATGTAATTCTGAACCTTATGAACAACCTCCATGCTATTATCCAGATTCTGCAGATGGAGAGGCACGAAAGGATTGGCAACAAACATTTAGCAAGGCTGGCATATCTACTGCAGAGCTCCTGAGCCCCTGGAGCTCAAACCACTCAGTCAAGCTGCTAGGAATAAGCAATTGCAATTCAAAAACCAAAATAAGCACCGCAATTCAAACACCAAAATCTTGTCAAAGCATTGAAACAACTGTTGCTTCTTACAGGATCCCTTGAAGTCAGTCTTTGATGGAAGCGGGCAACTCGCCCAAACACCTCCTGACAGTATCGATGGAGCTCTTCCAATTCATCTTCAATCAGGGTGGCATCCAAAGGCTCACTCTTCTGAATCAACTGCTCCCCAAAAACGATTAGCTGATCAATCTTATTGGCATTTAACATTATTTCCTGCTGGAAACCCTATTTGGAACATAAAAGAAAAATAATTATTTCTCCATTGGCCGTTTCAAGCCTCAGGTTTGTCCCTGTGTTCTAGCTCACTGCAGTGGAAGACAGGTAGCAATTGACATTGTCAAGTTGTCTAATTTAATTTGGCAAACATCCTTTTACTCAAGAGGTCCAAAGGTTTGTTTTATGAGCAGAATTATCGCTCCAAATGAAGTGGCATTTTCCACCCATGTGTACATCAGTATGGCTGCAGTGTCCTGAGCCTGCAGGGGATCATGACACAAGAGTTCAGCTAAGCAGAGGTTATTTTTCTCTTGGGTACACACAATCATCTTCTCAGTAGCCAAGAAGTTTGTTTGGTTGCTTTGGCCTCCAGACTACACAACAGTAAATCTACATCTCAAAACAATAACAGTGCATGGAGAAAAGAGGAATAAGCATATAATGTAGGAAAGAACTAGTATATTCTTTAGAATCACTGCACATTCCCGATGTCTGAAATTCCCAGCTACAAACATGAGCTCCAAGGAGAGACTGTCTATAACGCCAGTTCAAGAAAGATTTGCACCAGAAAATAATGCCTGAATTTAGGAATGTAGCTCTTACTGTTAAGCAGCATCTGCTGCTTTCCAGGCCAGATACCACTGTCACTGACACATATTGTCAGGAGAAAATGGCAGGACAGAACTGAGCCTGAACACTGAATCTGAATTAAATAATGCACAGCTTAATCTTGATTCAGACAATACGTCTTAATAATTTACTGCTGTCCTCAAACAAATACAGTCCTACAGAGATCTGGTGGCTTTTGTGCAGTTGCAGAAAATGGATGATTCTATCAGGCAAGGGCAGCCCAACAAGATCACTGGGCTACAGCAGAGAGCTGCTTCATAAGGATACGTACATTTAACTGGCGCATTTTGTCATCAAAGTTACTTTTTGAGAAGTGCTCCACGTTTGTCAGCTGCAGGTCCATCTCTGTGAGCCAGACAAGGATGCTTTCCCTCGTCGCCTCAAACTCATCTCTCCGATTGGTGAAGTGCTGGATGGAAAAAAGGAGCCAGTGCTACATGACTTCAGCTACTGAAAGGGACAGGTCACAGGAGCTCTCTGAAATTAGTGTTTTATTTCAAAACTCCCGTTCACTTTAAAGGCCATCAGCACACAAACAGCACCATGCCACATATAAAACCTGTCTCCTTCCTGTAGGGATGCTAGAACAGTGCCCTGTACTAGTACACTACTTGTACAAAAGAGGGAGTAAAATTTTAGCAGTTCAAGATGCTTCTATAAAATTACATTCTTGGTTCCACAAATTCCTTCTCTCACATCATTATACCAGCAACAGTTATTTGGACTGAGGTTTAACATCTAATTTGTTCTCATCTTAAAAGAGAGATAAAAAAGGGAAGCAACCTCTATCTCTAATTAAAGTAATTAAAATGATGAGATTAAAATCAGTTTTTACTGATTTTACAATGGAGAAGCTGGATCATGGATGACCATACCAGTGTAATTAATGCACTGTTTGGCAGGGCATGCCCCACAGAAGCTGCTAACAGACATGCAGCTTGCCTGTTCTCATGGGCAGATTTACTTTTCAGGAATGGGATCATGTAACATCCCAAATATAATAATTCATAGCTGCACAGATCAAACCCCATCCCTGCTCTCACTGCCTCATCCACTGACTTTTGGGAGCTAACAGTTTTCCCTAGCAGCTGCTTGCAGCACTGTTAAATTTAAAAATCAGGCAGTGACAAGTTTCCCCCAGGGCACGGCACAGAGTATCTGCCCAGAGATCAGCTTAACTGATTTCGGGGATACTTCTTTGAAGTGTCACAAATACACTCTACAGCAACATTCCTCATCAGGCAGGCAGCACAGCAGGAGCTGCTTTCTATCACATCTCCATCTTTAATGCTTTGTGGGTGAATCACAACCTGGCACGAAGTACAGCTGAGTTGGAAACTCCAAATGATATCTGTACTTGGGGCCCTTTTGTGTCTCTGCCTCTTATCTATGGAAAGGTGCGAGTGCATGAACACATCCACCCATCACAAGTGGGTAAGAGGACAGAGTGATAGGAGTGGTGAGTATTGCAACTGACCTCTCGATATTTGCACTCCTCCTTCCTTTAAGCTTTTCTTCAGCTACCAAGAACCAATCTACCAAGGTCAGGTTGAAGCCATGTACTCAGTGACCCTTCCAGAGGGAAGGTAGCTCACTCAGGACAGAGAGCTGCTCTGATGCAGGCTTTGCTCGTGGGCAATTCCTGCAGAGCCCTGCGAGGGCTCCTCACTCCCTCACCCCACTGTGCCACTACCTTGAGCCTCCTGAGGATGGAAGCGACTCGCTTCTGGAGGTTATCCCAGCGCTGGTTGCCCTCGTGCACCATCTGTTTGAGCTTGCTGGCCGAGTCGGTGCGGTTCTCGCGGGCCAGGCGCCGGTACTGCTTATTGATCAGCTCCAGCTGCGTCAGGCGCTCGTGGATCTGCCGCTGGAACGCCTGCAAGGCAAAGCGAGCGGCTCACTCCCTGCCAACAGCCAGCATGTGGATATTATTCAGCAAGAGACGTGATGCCCTCCCCCTTAAAAACAGACCTTCCAACTGCAAAGCTAAATCCAGATTTTAAGACTTGTATTTTAAACCATCTGCTCAAACTTAGCTCACTAGGAAAAGAAAGAAAAGAATAAATACCAAACCACGAAAGTCTCTTGCCTATAAAAAGCAAGGCTTTAAATTTATAAGTGTCTGTTCAGAGCATTGTATTCTCCACATTAAAAAAAATTCTGGAGACAGACATCTAGCAGCTGCACACTCACCAAATTATTTATGTTCTCTATACTACCAATGCCAAACCAATGTTTTCCAGAAACCTAGGCATTTTGCACAGACAGTAAGTATTCAGCAGCCTGATGCTGAGCAAAAAAAAGGCAGTTAAAAAATTCACCTCAAATTTCTTCAGCTCCTCTTTTGCATGTGTGTACAAGACCTCTGAAGAATTAGGCCTAGCTGCTATATTTTCAGATGCTTTTAGCCAATCTTCAAAGCGAGAATAGTCATCCAAAAACCTCTGCCACAGACGCCAGGTTTCCTCGATTCTGAGAGAGCAAAAACAGAAAAGTTTTATCACAAGCTAACTGTTAACTCTGGATTCTTTTTTCCTCCTCAAAACTCAGCTTGTGGCAAAAGCTACAGCGTTTCCTCAAAAGCTGCCACAGGCTTCTGCAGGGTAAGAACAGGAGACGTACTTCATTCGCCTTTCCACGGACATGGCACAGATGTTTCTCCACCGTCTGTCCAAGCTCCTGGTGGTTTGCTGGATGGAGTCACACTCTGTCTCATTAGCACACGCATCTGAGTCGTGGAGCAGGACCTCACAGATGCTGAATACAGACTCCACGCCCGCCGTGTGCTGCTCTATGTCTCTCTGCAGGTCCTGCCATCAGCAAAAGAACAGCGTCAGTGGAAGGAAACGTGCGTGGTCACATCTCAGCCATGTCCTTTCAAAATGCTGCAGAGGACGGGGAAAGAGCAACTCTTGTGTCAGGAAAAGCTTATTTAGCTTTAGAAAAGACCTGCAGGATGAGCTGTGCAGATGACACAGGTCAAGAGAGAACTGCCATGCAAAAAAAGGGTTGTCCACCTTTGGTGTCTCAGTCTAAACTCAATCTTCTCATTAACAGTCTGGACAATTTTAATGTGCATTCAAAATCCAAACCCTATCTATACCAGAAGTAAATTCTTATTAATTTTGACAGCACAAGATGACTGTCTCATATCAGGTTACTACACTGAAAGGTTCGTCAGAGAACTCCTAGTGCATTACGAGCATTTTAGTGACTGGTCACAGGCTGCAGCATGAAACACTAACACAGTACACAAGTACCTGGTGTTACACTACTTTTCTTATTCCCTCTTGAAGGACTTCTGTTCTGACACACTGTTTTGAAGGGTCTGGCAAAGATCTTTTGTCTAATCTACACTACAGGTTTCTTTTCCAGAGCCTGCATCTCCATGATAGTCCAGCCTTTCATCCTGTACCCATCACTGCTCCTAAAGTCACTGTAATTGAAAGCTAAAAAAAAAAGGCTTATCTAAATATTTCTTATTGAAAAGGTAGATCTGTTCTATGCTACCAACTTTAAATATTAATAAAATTACAACAGCCACTACAATTCAATATTTTCAACCCATTTCTGGCTTTGCTAATGAAGGACACAGAGACTTTTGCTTGAATAACACTAGAGCAACAAATACAAATGAATATTTTTCTGACAAAAATGAACTGGAGTTCCCATTAAATAGTATTTACTGATTTCAGTCAACAGAGGAAGCAGGATTGGTTTTGCTCTAGACTTAAAAAAACCCCCAACCAAACAAAATAAAACAAATAAACCCCTCTGAAACAGATACAGCTCCTAGTAAATACAAAACGAGTTGAAGAAAGATTTTTCACACAAATCAACAAGCTGCAAGGAGCTGAGAATCACTCAGTGGCAGTCCTCACTGGTTACATGGGTACCTGAATCAAGGGCTGAGACATAAATGGTCAAAAGACAGGTTGTGGGATTTGTAGTAAGGAATATCTTTAAGGAATGTACAAGCAAAAGTTTTACATGGATGAGACTGCCAGAATGAGACCCAAGAGAACTTTTTACAGGCTCCTAAGGATTCCCAGCTATTTACTGAGCAAGATGCATCAGTGTCTTTTCAACACAGGCTCCATAGCTGGGAGCAAGCTCTGCCTCACTACTGGTACCTGGAGTGTCTCTTCTGAATTCATTAAATTCCACTGGATTTACAGGTGTATTAGTGAAAATGAGAATTCTGACCACAGATTACAGATTCATTCTAACTTGACTATGGTAATGTTGCTGACATGATCTCATTACTTCAGGCCATGCCTGGCTTCATGGAACAGCCTAGACAGAATCCTTGCTGTTTTCCAAATGACCTGACTGCACTGAGTGAGACAAACACACATACTAAGAGAGAGGGTAAGGAACATACATGGAGCCCCAAAAGGTACCATTCCTTCAACTCTACACAGCATTTCCTAGAGAGCTTCAACAGACTACACAGTACTAGACTTTTGCATTAGTGAAAAATCTTTGTAATCTTAAAGTTAATATTATTCATGTTGTAATCGTCATCCTTTAATTGAACAAACATGCCATAAAACACCTCTGTGTATACACAAGGCTTTTAAATTTCACTGTTCAAGACTGCACAGGTAAAGCTTTTCCAGTCATGCATGTCAAATTAAAGAAGCCTGTAGGGCATAATTCTCACCATTGCTCTGCTCTTGCTGAAATAATTGTTCAGATAAAATCAGGAAAGATCTTTTCACTTGTCGAATTCAGATAAATGTTTCACTAATGCAGAGCAAAAGCAGCTTTTCCTCTTACTGTGGACTTTTAGTCAGCACAGTCTTCTCATGCTCAGTCTGCTAAAAAGCTACTGTAGAAGGAGTCTAGAGGTGCCTAGAGGTCTATATTTAAAACAGCATCCAAAAAAACAAAGCCATAAGTAGCTCTGAGCAGCAAATGATGGCTCTTGCAGCCAGCTGAAGCTTGAATGCTTATAATAAAAATAAATTAGTTTGGACACAATTCCTTTGTGCTCCATGCTCTGCTCTGCCTGGCAATTTATCACGGCCTTTAAAAATGCAAAAGGTTTCAATGGGAAGAAAATATTTCTTTGTTGTTTATATGACCACTCACAATGCAGATGAAACCATGAGAGTAGCTGGGCCAAGGCTTCTGGTGTTTGACCAGCTCCTGCAGAGCAGTCAGTGGGAGCCACCTCCATTCCTGTCAACAGAGGAGCTGGTCCCTCCTGTGACATTTGGGACATGAGCAGCAGAAAACAGAGTCCCCAGGTCTGGGTCACTTCGGGATCCTTAGACACAAAAGCAGAAGCCCCAGAGAAAAGATGGAAAGGATGGGAAGGATACCAATAAGTGTTCCTAAAGGCAGATGCCATAAAGCTTCCAAGCTTCCAAACTTGACAGACTTACTCTTGATCTTTAGTTTTTGGGCAAGTATTGCTGTTTAACACAAAGGCCAGATGACAACCAAGCACATACAACCTGGTCAGACTCACAGCACAGCCCTGAGCAAAGGACTCCACCAGCAAGTCTGTGCTTTGGAGAAGTTCCTTTTCCTTGACTAGCTGCTGGCTAGAGAAATTCACTCCAGGACTACCCAACTCCTCTCCTAAGCTCCCCCTGGTGAGCCACTGCCTTGGATAAATGCCCACCAACACCCAGCAGTTCGAGGTTGGTTCACACTTGTTGTCTCAACAGGATTCATGTGCCAGCTCCCCAGCCCTGAGGGATCTTCAGAGCCTGCCTCTGGAGCAAACCTCAGCCAAAGGTGTGTCTGCACAAATCCACCTTCCAAAGCTCAAGCATCCTGCTCTGCCAAGCTTGCTCTGCTGTCTGCAAGGAAGGGAAAAGAAGAACCAGAGGCAGTGAGGGCAGTGCATCAACTCCCAGCACCTGGATCTGTCATGGCCACTTTGCAGAGAGCAGCATTCACGCCTTGTCAGTCTAAGTCATCCTCGTGTACTCTGTCCACTGTTTGTGCCCTGCCTAGTCCTCAGGAAGTCTGCTGTACTGAACCGAGCAAATTTGGTTTTGTTTGTATTTAGCGTGTTTTCCTTGGGTGAAGGGGGGCAGGGAGAAGTGGGGGTAATTCAACACAATACTGAAATTACTGCAAGCAAGTAAAAATTTTCCATGTAACGCATCTTGGCAGGAACACGCCATGCAAAGCAAACAGTCAGAAGGGCTCACTAAAGAAAAGGAACAGGTGATTTTATACCAGGACCAATCAGCAGCATTTCAGCTCATTTACTCTGGCTGCTGCTATTTCCCACCTGCTGTTCTGCCAGTCTCTTCTGGATTTCTTGGTCATCACAGATGTCATAAACAACAGGCTTGGAAAGCTCAGACTCAATCCGGGCCAACCAGGTGCGAAGGTTACTCATGTTTTTGTCCAATAGTTGTATAAAAGCAAATGTTTCCTTCAGTTTCTTCACCCTAAGCAAACCAGGAAGAAGATTTTGTTACAAAGATGGTCAATCAGTGGAAAGGATGTCAGCAGGAGGTGATGACAGGCACGGCTTTAGGAAGCCATGTCACATCAAGCTGCCACCTGTAAATCAGAGCCCTGTTTTAGTAAAAATCTACCTAAATTAGCTCAGCAGGCCCCTGCTCTACAGCTGCAAGCAGGTCTTGGGTAAAGGCTTTAACAAAACGGTACAAGCAAGGTGAATTTTCATCTGCTAGGGAGCAGTGGACATTCATCTAAGTGGAAATTTGTACCATAATTTGCCACAATTAAACTAAAATGGGTATCTCCTAAGGTCTGATTTTCCTGCCATGAATTTTGCTTGGTGTCTTCTTCAGCAACCAACAGGCTCACACTGATCAACAGAGTACCACTCTGCCAAGAGAGTCAGAATCTGCAAAACCACCAGTCCAGCACCCTGGGAAAGTCACAGAATCACAGAATGGTTTGGGTTGGAAGGACCTGAAAGATCACCTTGTTCCATCCTGTCATGGGCAGGGACACCTTCCACTATTCCAGGTTGCTCCAAGCCCCATCCAACCCAGCCTTGAACATTTCCAGGGATGGGGCATCCACAGCTGCTCTGGGCAACCTGTGCCAGGGCCTCACCAACCTCTGGATGCTGACAGGAGAGGAGAAGACCTGAATAACAGCAACTATAGAACTTGTAGCACCACAACATTAAAGCTCATCTAAACACCACACAAACATGCAGAGATATGGCAGACTCTCCTGACAGGGGAAAAATTTAAAAAAACCAATCCTGACAGAGGAGAATATCAAATAGCATGGGAGACCTGAGCAGTGGACAAGCAAATGAATCATTGAGACCATTTACTTTTCTTACAGCTGGTTGCAGCTCTCAAACTGCAGAAAAACTTTTTTTTTACTTCCAGCCTTAGCAGCATATTCCCATGTCAAACCTCCATATCAGCCCCTCAAATTACCCAAGTAGCGTGCTTTTAAATTTTGGCAAATTTGTCTCCATGTGTTGGAGGAATATCTGGTTATCTACCTCACTGGTCTCAATTTTTTCTTGAAATTCTCATTTATTGCAATTCTCAACAAAAATTACTAAAAAGGCAACACCAGGGTGACACTTATCTCTTCAGATTTATTTCAGAGCTTGTCATCTAGACCTTGGTAGTTAATGGAGAAAAAAATAATCATGACTTGTATCAGACCTGACTTAAACAAGATGAGATGAATGAACTGTACCAAAAAGCACGTCTGTCTCCCCATGAACTGCAATGGTCTACCCTGCAGTACTATACTATCAACACTGCAGACTCTAAAGTCAGATGAAATCATTCCACCCATGTTCTAGGGAGAGCCCACTTAGCCAGCACTGCATCCCTATGCTGATCTCCTGATCTCTAGTTTTGTTCTTCTGCCTTAGGATGAATTTTTGAACCTTGCATGTGATTTCTAAAATACAAACCTACAGATTAAATCTTTAGCTACTGCTTGGTCCAACAACTATCAAGACGAGCCTCAATTATTTAAGTCAAGTGCAGCACAAAAAGTTAGTCTGTATTGTGAAAAGGCTGAAACATTTCCCACTCATTGGTTCCAGTGGCTGGGAACTGTCACCATTTAAACAAATCAGCAGTGGCACAGCAAGGACAGCTTGCAGGGGTTCACTGCAATGTCACCAAATGCAGGGACTGTTGAGGGTCTGAGTTGAGCCCTGATGTACTTGGCAACACAGGTCTTGTGCAAGCTGGGACTGGGGAAGGGAGAGGGATGTAATCTCATGTAATGCAGGCAGAGACAGATTGCTCCAAGGCAGAAGTGCCCACACAGGGTACCTGGACAATTTCCTGGCCCACTGTCCTGCCTGCTGCCAAACTATCCCAGTAAGTTTTAGAGAAAAGTGGTCCAAACTGTCTGTAATCGATGGTTTTTGCAACTGCCTGATAATACAATGACAGAAGATATGCAGGACACCTAATCCATAATGAATATGCCACCCTGTAAGCAACAACTGATCTTATTAACAACCTTAAGGTAACCAAAGAGGATACACACGTAAGCCGGACACTTGATTTAAGGTGAAGCACTTATGGAGGAGGTATGGGAATGATCCTCATGGATTTGTTCAGTCCTATTGTTTACAGAGGAAGGCCAGAAAACTTAGGGTCTCATGTGGACTAGCAGCATGGAAAGCTTCCCCTATCTCTTGCCCCAAAAGCACCAGGCAGTACTCACAGTTGTTTTACAAGGAGGGTGAGAAGAACACAGTCCTACACGGAAGCTCCTGGCAGGTGTTTAGCAACTCTGCACTCTCCAAAAGTTAAATCAGTATTGTCTGACTGATGTAAGCCTGCAAGTCAGCCTGAAGGATTTGGCCCAAGTCCATGGTCCACCTTGTTCCTGCCTTGCACCCACAAAGCTGCTGACACTGGTGCAAAGACACGGACTCTGTCTTCCACTGCAGCAGTTGATTGAGAGGAAACCAGGGGATGACAAAAGCATTTAGCTGCTCTTGCTTTTTTCTTCACAAGCTTTTTTTCAGAACTCTGGTCCCAAGTTCAACCCTGTATGCAGACAGCATCTGGCTCCCAAACAAACAGCTGCTGTATAAATCTTGCTGCTCTTGGTTTTGCTTTTGTGAAGTGCTACTCCACGAACATGTCACTGTATCATTGTCCTGTACTGTCATGGGCTGGCAGTTATTTACACAGGAACTAATTCTCCCTCTGCCCTATTCCCATCAGTTAATTTGGAACTGGCTGGTTGTGATGCTCAGCAGGGCCAGTGACTCCCAAGGCATGTGGCCCTCCAAAGGCAGGTGACTCAGGAACCCTTTTCCTGGAGAGATGGACAATAGGCTCTGTGCTGAGCGCAGGATGGAAGAGTCTGAGCTAAACATCTACACTGTTGCATTATTAACTCTGCATGACTTCAGGCCAGTCAGGAGGAAAGGAAGGCTTGATTTCTGTCCTGTCCCTGACTGTTTTCTGTGGCAATTTACTTCCTGCATACTCTGTGATGCTTCCCAGAACTGCTCCAGGGACATGCACATGTTGGGACCATCTGATGGCACAGCTGACCTGCTGAGACTGCAGCTTACTGTGCTGCTCAGGATCATCTCTGCCTCCCTGTGCTCCCTTCTCTGCCTCTATCCCACCTGCATCTCATCCCTAAGCTGCCTTACAGAAAAATTCACAGGTTGCTAAACCTCTCTTCAGTCTGCATAGTGGATAGATGAACACAGTCAAGGAAGCCCAAAGCAAAACCAAAGGATATTAGACTATAAATAAATGTATTCATGACTGAAAGTACATTTGATAAATTTAAAAAGCAACAGTTTTAGAATCCAAGCATAGCTTTTTGCACCACCACTCCAATATTATTTTGGCTTAGAAATCTGATTTTCAAGTTATGAATGTCACCATGAGGATCTTTGTCTTCTAGTGTTACCAGAAGCAACAGCCTCAAAGACAGCATCATTGTGGAACTGAGAGCTTGTATTTACTTTCTAGCACTTCCCATTGGAAACATCACTGTAATTAAGTAATTTAATCTGCTATTTATTCTGGATAGAATTTGGCATTTGCCAGTCATTTAAACACCCTTAATGCACTAAGCCATTCATCTCAAACTCGAGCTACACAGCCAAAGAAGAACAAAAACCTAAGAGAAGTTCACACTGGTGCAGTGCATAAATGGGAAGGCAGCCTTGTCCAGACATTCACATTGGCTGATCTGCTCCTGTCAGCAGACAGAGCCCAAGGAAAAGGGCAGGGTTCTACACTGAAACAAGAGCTAAACTGATGAAAAACACGAGCATCCTCAGGTTGCATAGAAGTCACAGGCAACTGCCATTTCCCTGGCTACAGCTCAAAGGAAAGAGCGAAACAGAGTAATTACATCCACAAAAGTCTTAATTTGCAACCACCATTCTCAGATACATATCTGCACCCTGAAAATATTCTTACAAATCACCTGATATTTGCATGAAAGAAACTTCATGAACTCTTTTGAGATGCATCCTGACAATTTCTGGGGAAAGATAACCCCTCTGGAAGCTGGGTGGGGATGCACTGTGGAAGCCTCTAGGCCTGGGGAACAAAAGCCTCCTGCCAGACCCAGGTGATCAATCACCCAACACACAGTGAATTAACAGCACTAAAAGTTCAAGTGCAGCAAAGAACACCAGCTTCTTCCAGAGGGTGGAAAATGCCACCACTGTTGATTGAATTCTTCGTCTATGAAGTGTGATTCTCATGTTAAGTTTCTCAAGTTTGAGACTGGTGACACAGGAAAAACTTACTGTTCACAGAAAAAAGGCTTACTTATCCATTGTTCACCTCCCACTGAGAACTCACCTCAACACAATTCAACACGCCACCAGGAAGGGGGAAAAAAAAAAAAGGTAATAATATAAAAAAATCCAATAAAAATATCACCAGTAATCTAAAAAAAAACCCCGATAAATTTAGACTTGTCTTGTCCTTTGCAATGGGCCAAGCTAAAAAATCCAGCTTGATTAGCACTTAGACACATGCATAAGTTGCCTGGAATAAGCCAAACAAAGCCAGTTTTTAAATATTTTAATCTTTACAGCACAATAGAAGGGGCAGAAAAAGAACAAAAGTAGGAGATTATAACTAAAAGCTGGCTGCAAAAGTGAACAGAAGGACTAACTGACCTGCCTCGAGATTGGATTTGGGTCTTAATACCCTCAATGAAATTGCCAGCATTGGGTAACAAGGGAAAAGCATTAAGCTGCCCCAGGCTGAATCACTGCACGGCCCCAGAAATACTTAGTATATTTGTAGTAACTGCTCAGGAATCACCTAGCAGTAGGAGGAGCTTCCAGGTTGATTGAAGCGTATCCACACAAACAAAAAGAATTACAAAATGCGTGCCCTGTTGCATTGCTTTAGCTGTCAAAATGCTCAGGAAATGGTACGGGGGAAGCTCAAATAAGGTAAATAGTAGCATTTGAATTTTAGTGTCTGAAAGAACAAAAAACATCCTGACACATATCCCAAACTCTCCTCCGCAAGCGCAAATGTCATGAGAAAAGGCGACTCCGTACGCGTCTTTTGGAGGAGGAGGAGGAGGGGCTGCAATGGCCCTGCCAGCTGACAGGATTGTTTACCAGCGGCAAAGCAAATGAGATGTGCAGCTCAGGAAACCTTTGTTCAGTGAGTCGCAGGGAGAGCTTAACCGTGCGAGGGACAAAAGACGCGGTTTGGAGAGGTGATGCCGAAGGCAAATCTTGGGCCTTTCTCAGGGAAGGCAAGGCCGTGTCTCGCTCCGTGCCGGTGCCGTGCCGTGCCGTGCCAGCCGCCCGTGCCCCCGGGGCTGTGCGCGCAGGGAGGAGCGGCGGGCAGGCTCCGGGGCAGGCTCCGGGGCAGGCTCTTCTCGCGTCTCCCCGCCGGCGAGCCCGAAGGTTGTTGTCAAGGCTTTCCACCGCCTCTCGGGTGCCAGCCCCGAACGCAGCTGATGGCAAGCCAGAGGCCCCGGAGCGCTATTCCTGCCGCTACCGTGCCGCACTTCCCACCGCTCCCCGCCCGCGGCCGCCGGGCCCCGCTGCTCCGCCAGAGCCCACCGGCACCGCGACCCGCACCGCACTCACGGTTCGCACGAGAAAACCATTCCTCAGCCTGCAGAGCCCGAGCTGCACGGGGGGACCGTCTGTGCGACCAGGCAGGCATGGCAGAGGAAACCCCTCCTCCACAGATGCCCTATTTATTCGCCGCTTTAGCATCCCGGGTGTGGGGGGGCGGCTCGCCCGTCCTCCTCCTCCCCGACCCCGAGCTGGGGAGACACCGGAGCTCTCGCTCTCTCTCTCTGTCTCCCCCCTATTTTAACCCTTACGTTTTGCGTTGGGATTTTACCTGGCGAACGGCCGCATCCCTCCTCAGAACAAAACCACGAGAGCTTTATTCTGACTCAAGACAATTATTAGCACGTGAGGAAGCGCACGCCGCGGCTGGCGACAAAAAGGATGCGGGCTGGAGCCTCCGGCACCGAGAAAGGTGGATGCGGTGCTCATTTCTTGGGAGAAAGAGGGACTGAAGCCTCAGACCCGGATGATTTGCAGCAGAAGCGAACCCAAAAAAACGACCACACGTACATCCACGCACAGGCACCACGCACAAAGATGTATCCTTACTTCCCCTGCGTTCTGCTTTCTCGCTTTTACCATTATATCCCAGGTATTTAAGTACGAATTAAATCTCCCACACACTAACCTGTCCTCTCTTTAACCTTCCAGAGCAAGCAAGAAGGCCTCCACTGCAAATAGCCTGTTATGCCAGAGGACAAAATAACCCCTAATCTTCATTTATTATATCATTCATTCATGGAAAAACACACTGTCATGATTTCTGTGTGTTATGACTGCCAGAGATCACGGGGTGAGAAAAAAAAGGCGGAAGTCAGAGAACCTTGGGTTACAAGTCATTCCCCACCCAGCCAATATCAGGAAAAAAATAAAGAAGTTGTGATAATCCCACCAAAAATGCAAAGAATTATTTTGAAATCAAAGGTTTTTCAGTGTTCAGGTAATTTTCCACAGACCTGTACTGACTTGATGATGGCTCACATGGCAGAACACACAGTGCCTGTGAGGACACAGCACACTGTGAGAGGGCTTTGGACGTTTGCACAGGTAAATCATGCCCAGTCACCTCCACAGTTTATTGTCCAGAGTGGTTCAAAACCACATTTGAAATGGTTGATCTGAGTAAATGGGGAAATAACCCCCAGCTTTGCAGGCAGATACTGGAGTGAAGATGGTGTGCAGCAGACAAGGACTCCCCTTGCACTGCTGGCTCTCTCTGCTCCCAGCACATATTGCATAACCAAAATAAGCCCAACCATCATGCCTGAGACAATAATGAGTTGTGTCACAGCTTTTACACTGAAGAGAAGTGTAATCCTCAAAGGACAGAGAGAACATGGAAAGAAAGCAGGCACTTTGTGAGTGAGATTTCAACCATCCACATACTTTGTATACCAAAACCAAACAAACCCAAGAATGAGATTTTACAGTGGTACTGCCATCAACCAGCACAATTCTGCTGGACACTGCTGTCTTGTTTACCTGGGGAGGCCTCCCTGCAGCATATTTTGCTTCCCTTGCCATGCAATATTGATCTGCAGCAATTTAAAAAGACCTTTGAACCCAGAGTGCACCCACGCTGTTTGTGGGCTGCCACAGGGTAGGACAGCACATCAACACAAGGTGCCTGATTGTCTGCTCTGCCAAAGGGTAACCAGTGTGGTGGAAAATAAATAGAGACCAGCTGAAGGGTGTGCTCCCTAAACCCATAATCCAGGGCCTGCTGCTGCCAGAGCCACTTTTGGGACAACCCAGCCACAGTGAAGGTGCAAGGGAGCAGAAGGAATTGGCAGCTCACTGCACTCCCCATAAAGCCTCCTTGGACCCCCAGCACAGCACAAGGTGGTGTCACTGGAGAGCTTCAACTCTTTCCCTTTTTTTTTTTCAACCTGAGAAGTTTCAGTCTGTTTGAGAATTTCAGCCCCCCCAGGAAATGCCTCTTGCCCAGCCCTTCATGTAGGAAATGAGCTCAAAACACCTTGAATCTCTCAAGTTCTACAGAGGAAGGAAAGGGCTGACTTGAGTGTGGCAATTTAAAATTCCTGGACAATGCAATGATGCTGGCAGCTTGCAAACACAGGGAAAAGACCCAGTTGCCATGGACAGTTGTCTTCAAAAGAATGAGAAGGCACATTTGACCTTGCTAGCTTCCCTGAATTTTCATGCTTGCTTTAAAGGTCACAGTCATTTGAACCCATTCCTGCTACATACACAAAAGCTTTGCCTTTCTCCACAAGACTGAAAATGTGGACTTAGACCCACCAAGTAAGAAAACACATCAGTGTGCTTGTAGCCAGGGCAGCTGAGAAATGGCATCCCCTTTCCACAGCTTGGCAGCAAGTGGCAAGAGCTGCAGGATGCCCAGAGGTACAGAAATGCAACATCAGTTACTGCAGAGACTGGTCTGTAGACCCAAAACTCCTAGAGGCAGCCCCCCTGATGAAGCTGGTGGCTCTAATGAAGGTTCAGGCAGCATCCAAACACTTTGCACAGCCCCAGGCAGTGCAGACACCCTCCAGTGACACAGGGGTGCTCATCCAGCCAGACTGCAGGCACTAAGCAAACAGCAAGGCAGGAGGAAAACATTTTCACGGGGCTGGGAAGCAAAGTGTGGAGTTAGAATCAGTGGTGGATGGCCCAGGAAAGGGAACATGGCTATGCACAAAACAGTTCCTTGCTAGTTCTTGCCTGTTAATGCATGGCCCAGAAGTGCTGCTCCAGAGCATACTGAGGATGTAAATCACACTCCATGGGTTTTTGGTTGTCTACCACCCTCATGTAGCCTGTGCACTCCTCCTCCTGCTGCTTCAGTAATAAAAGCAAGGGATTTTCTGTGTCCATCTTTACAGTCAGCACAACGCTCCCCTCCTGCCTGTTAGTATGTTTGTGTTCCCCATCCCATAACAAACAAGTCAGCACAAACCCTCCGTGGTAAGAGTATCTTCTGAGCTGAACAGAATTCATTTGTTCTGCTTTGCTGGCATGTTAATGCCTTGATGGTTACTTTATCCCATGAAAATTAACATTTTGAGACTCTTCCAAGTTTGCAGCCAGACGGTGGCTTGGTGCAGCACATGAGGCAAAGCTTTTGTCACCACACAGGCTGAGCAAAGGCAGATAATGAAAGTGTTAAGTCCTGCAAGTGCAGCCATATGGCAAATCTGAGCTTGTCACCATGAACTAAGAGAATCACTTCAAGGACTAAATGAGGAGCTCACCTAATTTGTCCATCTGTCCCAGGATGTTTATTGGTTTAAAAAGGTGAAATAAGCTATCAGGAGGAATGCTCTGCATTGATACACTGGCTTCCAGGCTGGTTTGGTTTCATGTTGGTATCACACAGGCATACACTGCACTGCAGGGAAGATAAAATCTTACACAGCCATGGGGACATGAGCAACCACAGAACTGAAGCTGGCAATGTATCTCAGTTAGATTCCTTTGTGTGGATACAGGTTATTTTTCACTCTTGAACCACAGGATCAAAAAGTGCCCATCTACAAGAAAGATTCAGTGCCCGAAAACGAAGAATTGGCTTTGAACACACAGCTATTCAATACACATTTTCTCCTCCTACTCAGTGCCTGGCTCTGTAGTTCACCTCCTTCCCAAATCTTGGGAAATTGAAGACCTACTGAAATTGGGTCCTTACCCCTGTGATGGTGGGTGGGCCACTAGGAGCCAGGTGCAAGTACAAATAAAGGCAGCAGCTCATTCTGTGTTTAACAGAAATTGTTGGAGTTGTAAAATTTGTAAAAAAACCAAAAAGCTTCAAGTGGTCACAGATTTGGCACTCAAAAGCTCAGAAAATTTTCACTTCAATTTTATTTGCCACAGCCACTCATCTGAAAAGACAGGAGCAAAACCACCTCCTCATTTCATGGATGTGCTGTGAAAATAAGTTTGTACAAGTAACTTTTTTTCAGGAGAAAGACAAGGTTTTCTCTGCATCACAGTCAAAATTTGTAACTTCTCTCCAGGAGCATTTCCCTACCCTCAAACCCTCCAAGCCCTCTGGCACTCCTTCCCAGAGGCATCTCCTCAATTTTCCCCAAGCAATGAAGCAGTGCCCAATAGAAAGGGCTTTGCACAGGTCTGCAGAGTGGCAGCACTTGTGCAGTGCTCCAGTCTGTTCTGCAGGGCTGCAGAAAAGCACAGCCCCTGTACCATTCCCTCCAGCCTCCACACACTGTGAGAGGATCTCTGGACTACAGTGGCTTAATCCAGCAGGGACAGCAAAATTCTGCCACCATCCTTTACATGTGTGCTTTCAACACAGCCTCAATACAAATTTCTTTAACAGTTTCTGCAAAAGCAAACTGAGAAGGAAGGGAGTCTATCAGCACAGGGCATCCCACACTTGCAGGTCACCTCACCTCCAGCCCCAGGCTCTTTGCTCCTCTCTGCTCTCCCTCAAAGCTGCTCAATTTGTGTCACATTGGTGATGGGCTGAGCTGCTGCCTCCCCACCATCACCTGAGCTCGAGAGAGGCTACTCAAAAGCACAGGAGGAACCTCATCTTGAGTGCCCCAAAGCACACTTCTGAGTGAGGTGGACATTTCAGTCAACTGATGTCTAATTTAATTCCTTCAGGCATCAGATCTCAGTGGCAAGCCAGCACCATAGCAGCAAACTCAAAGCAGAAAGCTGGAAGGTTACAGCAGGGCAAAATAAACCCTAAGGAGTGTAGTCAGAGTCTGCTGTGTCTGGCCTGGTGGTTACTTATGACTGAGCAGCTGAGAGCCAAGCCCCAGCAAGGTGGATTAGGTGAGGGAGGAGAGGTGCTGCAAAACACTGCCATATGCTGAACCTCTCTTAGTATTAACTCAGAGGGGACCAGCAGAGTCCATAGGGCTGCCTGATAACCTCGGGCCACCAAGGGAGCTGCTTAAAATCACATTTTACCAGGTCCTTCCAGTTCATTACCCTGGTCCCGAGCAACAAGTTGGTGGAAATCACAAGTAGAAGCTGGTATATTACAGACATTTTGGAATTAGGAACACAGGAACAATCATAAAGCATTGCACCAATTCCCCAGTAGCTGCAATATCCACTTAGATACTAAGTACCTATATTGATGCCCTAGACAAATCCACAATAATGCACCTCAAAACACCACTGCACACTTGCCTGAAGGTAAATATATAAGACATACCAGGTAGACAAGTCCTTGTTACAGAGTACTGGAATAAGGTTGCCAGATCTCTCTCTAAATGCCCCATCAGTTCTTTAGCATGTTTTCCTAGAGACTACCAGAAATGTGCCATGCTTACCTCCCTTTTAAAATTGTGCACTTGAATCTGCATTTAAAAATTGCTACAATTCAAAACCAACACACAGCAGAACAAAAAAACGATCAAAAAAGAGCTTTAAAAGTGACACATTACTATCAGATGAGAGCAGAAAAGGTGCTATTACTAAAGTGAAGCTTGCTTTCCTACACCAGATCAAAACCAAAGACACCTTGAGACAACTATTGCAATTCTATCTGCAGTGTCAGTTCTTAAGAAGGCAGCTTCTGCTTAAGCATTCACAGCTCGTGTGTCACCATTAATTCAGATCTCATTCCTGATTAAGGCCCAGCACACTTAGCACTACATTGTCACAGCACAACCACCTGCATTATCTGTCCCAAATTTAACTGAGCAAAAGAGCTGTTGAAAGCCCAGAGTGGGGGACCACAGGCAGAACAAAACCTTCGGAGAGAAGTTGAGACCAGTACTAATTTGGTGTTAGCCTTATTATTTCTGGATTACCAATAAACTCGGCAGGAGGCAAGACCAGCCCAGCATCCTCCTCCCAAGCTGTGCCAGAAACTCAGGGATAATAATGAAATGGGATCGTCTCAGGGAGGCTAATACTGAAATGATCATGATGTTCTTAACTCTGTCAAGTATAATAAAGATGCTTAATCTGTTAAGAAGAGGTTGTTGCCTAGACTGTGCAAGTTTTTTGTTTTAATTTCAACTGAGAGTATTTTCTACTTCACCATCATACAGAAAATCCTGAATTAAAAAGACTCATATGGTCTTTCAGCTGTTTTCAGGAGGGAGACTGAGCAAAGAAATAGCACTGGTATTAAATGAAATTTCAAGCACTTCTGAATGTAAAAAAGGAACATTATCATATAAATCTGACTGTCTACAGAGACAGAATAGAATCTATTCCTAAATTCTGTGAATTCAGACAGAGTGAGAAGCTGGTGTTAAAATTGGAGGCTCTCCTAAAAAGCCCGACTGAACTCCCACCATGCTGCCTTAAAATTAGGTTGCAATTCAACACATGGAACAGAGAGATCACTTTGACTCTTCCTTTTACAAAGCTCCCATCATTAAAATTTTGTTTTATATGAATTCTTACACTCTGCCCTTGGATAAATTAAGACATTTGGTTTCATAATACAGCAATAAGTTAGAAAAAAAAAAGCATTCCCTTCAGCTTGACTCTCAGTAATAAATTCCAACTTAACTGGAGAGTCATGTCACTCTGTTTCTGATAGTCAAGGACACAAACATCTGATTTCTATCTCACATAAAACATTGAAAATAATATTCTTACCGTGCTCCAATGACATCGAAGAGGTGCTGCCAGCGATCATTGATTTTGTTGAGTTTGTCATCTATTTCTGCAACTCGGCTCTTGTTGCTAGCCTTGATTAGCTGATCACCCATTTGTTTCAAGTGAAGCTTATTTTCACTGAACAGGTTTATTTCTTCCATGCAGTCCTGACAAATGTACACAAACATTGCTTTAATTACAGGGCAAAACAAAACAATGATACCCAAACAAAAATATGTTTCTTTTCCCATGTGTGTGATGTGAAGTCAGGTTTGGCTGAGGTTTCTACATTAGCGTGTAAAACTCTCACTGAAAACATAAAGAAAACCCCACTGAAGAAGCCCTTTGACAATCTATGAAAAAAATAAGCAGCTTAAAGACTTTCAAGTCTTTCAATACTTACTCCTGTAAGTATTCCTAAAAATAGCACTTGAATGTTCTAATTTTATCTGTTGTTCCCCCGATTTAATGTCATTTTTCAATGCAGCCACCTCAAAAGAACCAAAATTTAAGTCTAGGATGGTTTTATTTTGCTGGCATTCTTATCAGAGGAGATCTGGGATTGGATACTGAGATATTTTAGCCTTGGGGAAGAACAGCAGAACAATAATGGTCTTCTTTAAAATCAAGCTAACATGAAAGTATTAGAAAGCACCAACTACCATGGTGGAAGGGGCAGAATTAGGTTTTATTTTTGGTTGTGGTAACTTCTTGTTCACCTGGCATAAGACTCGACCCATCCTTCAATCTTTTCTTTGCCCTCTGCCTCCCAGTTGTTTGGATGATAGAGGTGGTGAGAGCAGTGAGCTGCTCCCAGGACACCACTCTGAGCAGTGCTGGGTGTGCACATCTGCCCCAAAACTCCAAGAGCCCAGACCCCATCAGCACAGCTCACACTCCATGACTAAATGCAATCTGGTGGCATTTCTGTTCTGCCTTAAGCTCCAAGTCTGAACATCAAGAAGAGCTAATGATAGGAAAGCTCACCTCACAAAAGCCTGTATGTGTTGGTTTTACATCATGTATCACTTCCAAGAAGCAAGGAATACCTGAGGAATGGTGCCTCTATAATGAGTTATCTGACTGCAGTTGAAGAATAATGGCATTACTACTTACCTTCTGCAATTTGTCTATCATGTCTTCAATGCTAACATCTGCAGTCTGCAACACTTTGCTTTCCATTTGCACCAGCCAGGAGCACAGCTCCTTATTCTTCTCATTGAACACAATCCAGGCATTGAGCCTATCCTCGATCTCCTGCTTCCGCAGGGACACCTGGGGAGAAGCACACACACTAAATTCTAGCAACAGTTTTTGCAGGAAGGAAATCAGCAATTATGAGCCTTCTAATTTCTAGTCTGCATTTGATCTTATTCCATTTTGCAGGAGCAGTTATCAAGTATTCTACTTTCCTTTCCAAAGCCAGCAAGCAGATTGTTATTACATCTCATTTTGGATAGCAGGGCAAAAAGTTGACTAGCAAATACCAGATTCTCTCCCTCAGAAGAATGAAACTGAGTGACAGCTTTATAAATAATGTGCTTATATAATAATTTAAATGTTACTCAGTGAAAACCTGAAAATGTCAAACACAGAAGGAATACAAAATACATAATTACTACATACTGTTTTAGTATGGTCCCATATATAACACAAGAGAAATGACAGCTAGGTAGGTTCTTCTTTTTCTACCACTCTAAGACAAACTTTGAAACTACTGACTGCAATTATTTTCTCTCTATAAAAGCCTCCCTCTTTTCTTTCCATTTGCATACCAGTAATTGCAGAACTTCCAAAAAAACAGCATCAAGAATCTAACTTTTTCATTGAAAAACCATCAATTTTTTTTTCCCCCCCATCAAAAACACATTTTCCAGGTTGGATAAACAAATTGTCTAGACAGAGAAATTAGGGTCTGATACTGCCTGAAAAAGCAGAGTTATTATCACTGTTCTAATATCTCAGAAATAAGCACGGTCATACTTCTAACGAGCTAATAGCACCTGTCTCTAACCTAGGGCTCTTTAATATGTATTTATTTATTCATTTATTTACCTTGATGGATTCCTGTACTAAGATATATGGGACAAAGGAAGTGAAAAATGGTTCAAGCTCTTCTGAAGCAAGAGCAACAAGCAATCCCTCATTCTCACCAATAAATTTTGTGTAAAGACTCTGCATAACATTTTGTTTGTCTTGGCTGTAAATGGCCACTCTAAATATCTCCCCATAGCAGGAAACACTCCCTCTTCACATCTCACAGGCATTTTACACAGCATATGGCTCCTCAAAATTCCATTACTGATTCATCTAGACTAATCTCTAACACTATTTTGTACCCCAGAGTGAAGTTTAGGTGTGTAATGTGGAAACAAGACCAGCTCCATATAACACCATGGTCAAAACAGAAGGCACCAAGCCATCTCCCATCACATTGCTTTTGTCCCTTAAATTCTGACTTGTTTTCAAGGAGGGGATGGAGAGGTGAAAGGGATTTCTGAAGCCTTCATGACAATCTAAGCAAAGAGGTGAGGATGAAAGCATTGTCTTGGGACACAGGGAAACAGTCTCCCAAGTTCTCCACAGGAAAAAGCCTGGAGAAAGCCTCAGAAAGTTTCTGTCTCTGCTCTGGGATGCTCCCATGTACCCCCAGCCTCAGAGGTTTGGAGGGTGAATCCTTCATCCTTCCTTACCACTTGCAGCATCATCTTGTATGAAGATGAGTTTACTTGGTCAGTGGAAGACAGACTGTCAGCCAAACAAGTTCTAAATGCTGATGTGATTCTGATTCCATGTTGGCCTGCTCAGAATGGGGCAAGGCAGGATTTTAAGAGCAAGAAGCACCTTTTAGCTAGCTAAGCAATACAGGCTGAGAGAAAAAAACAGGAATAATCAAAAAAAATCCCAGATAACCTTCTAGGAACACAAGACCTCCGAGCCATTGTTTTGAGCACTTTCTGCTCTGCCCAGCTGCCCTGCTACCATCCCCATTTTGCACCCACCATGTGAGCATCGTGTGCATTCCAAAGGGAGGCTAAAATAACATAAATAACATCCAGGCAGGATGCTGGCCGGGATGAATGGTTAAATCTGTGACCTACATGCACCTTGCAAGGGCAGCTCTGTAAATGCTAATCCCTTGAGTGCATCTGCTCCCTCTGCCTGCCTGCCCCTGCCCAGTTGAGCACAGGCATCTGGCTGCCCCAGGGCCCTGACAGCTGCAGCTCCTTCACCTCCCTGCATTTATTGTGCAGACTTTCCTCCACACAATACATCTTGACTCTGATTTGTTATCCAAAACAAAGCAGTCATGCACACAGCAGAGCTGATAAAGTCTGCTCTCCTACCCTGGTGTCCAGCACTGAGCATCACTGTGGGCTCTCCTGAGGCTCATCAGGGCTGTGCAAACATTCAGGATCTTCCTCCACTACAGCACTCAACAGATTCCTCCCACCACAGATTTTGTGTGCCTAACACAGTTACATTACTATCACCTCACTTCTCCCTCCAAGACAGACTGAACTCAGCGTTGTTCCCTCAGGAAATTAAAATGGAAATTTTGAATAAAATCTGAACTTAAATTACTACAGGAAATTACTACTTGGATAGACTGTAGTGGAGTACATGTAAAAATTTTTAATTTTCAGGGCTATTCAACAAAGTGGGGACAGCAGGCTTCAGCAGCTCACCAAAAAATAAAAAACAACAAAGGTGTCTCATTTATAGGCTTAACTACAGATTTCCATTAGGAAAATTGTTCAGGCATTTTGATTTAAAAAATAATGGCTTGCATTTCTCAGGAGGGGAGAGGATGTCTCTGGAATTATTTTCAGAGTTCAGAAAAAATATCAGAGAAAATACTGGTTGTAGAACAGCTGTCCAGTTTAAGAAAAAAAATTATTTTTTCTCACTGCAATGCAAAAATAATTAATTATTTCAATCAAACCAAATAACTATTTCATCACAACACAGTTTGTGAAATAAACACAGCTGTTCATTACTCTGGCAACATCCCCACCAAGATTGCTTTACCTTTGCCTGTGTAAGGGTTAGAAACAAAATACTAACTGGCTTCAATACTTCTTTACAAACTGTAAAATAAAAGCTATTTACTTGTCAGTAAAGAGATGCAAGAGTTTGACTTGCTGGTATGTAGAGCCCCTCTAGAGTAACTTAAGACCCCCGAAGTATTTTACCTCTTCCAATCGTGTTAGCAGGGCAAAGTAAACACACATTCAAACTGCATAATAACCTAATGAATCAAGTCCATGTGACTTTGCTGTAAATGTTCCCCAGCAATTTTACACGCAACACTAAATTCAGTGTAATACAGCAACAAGCCACAAAGAATGCAAATGTTTAACAGCATTTTCCTGCTACAAAAAAGACAAGTCAGTTCTCAGTGTGTTCAAACCCAAGGAGTTAGTATTTAAACACATTTGGCATTTTGTTTTAACTTCTCTCTTCCTTTCCCTGCTCCATGCCCTCAGGCAATTTCTGTGCTCATCCCTCCCTGCCTTTGGCAGCCTGGAACAAAGGCACCTATTCCAGCAAACAGCTGCATCTGGGCTCTCTGCAGCTCCACACTCACTTCTTACAAAGGGTTTGCAACAAAACCCTCGGCAGCTGGCCCAGGACACAACAGGAACTCCATCCTGGGCCAGCTGTGCCAGAGCAGCCCCATTCCCACCCAGAACTGCCCGAGGGAGCCCGGCCCAGGAGAAGCCCCTGCCAGGCCCCTCGGATATCATCCCGCTGTAAACAGCCCGGAGGAGGTGAAGCCTTACCCGCAAGCAGAGCTCTTCCCACTGCCTGTGCAAATGCTCCACTTGCTCCTTGAGCACCATCATGTCCTCGGTGAGGATGAGGTGCGCCAGCTCCGCCTTCATGGCCTGCAGCTCCTTCATGTCGTGGGCCCAGTCTGCCAGCGACTGCTCCAGCTCCTGCATGGAAACGCACCCGCACAAGCCTTGGCACTAAGCTCCTCGGCTTTCCAAACCTGCTCGCTAATCCCTGCCTGGCCTGTGGGGGAGGAGAGCAGGGAATGTGCAGCCGCCGGTGCCGTGCTCCCCAGTGGGGCTGCGCTGGCGGGATCCCCCGGGATCGCTGGAAGCCCTCTGGCACCCATGGCAGTGCCCCCGCTGACCCACTGGCACCATCGCTGCGTCCCCAAGTGCTGGAACGCAGCCTGGCCCCGGCAGCTCCCCGTGCTCCAGGGCAGCATCTGGGTTCTCACACCCCGGCTGGCACATGCCTGCTTCTTCGGGGTTTCCTTTATTCCTGCTGTAATTGTTTTGGACAAGTTGCTTTCCACCTGCATTTGCTCCAGTTTCAGGTTATTTTTTTGAACACACAAAAAAATCAAATCAGTTGCCTTCTCTAATGAATGATTTCATAGGCACTTCCTCAGATTTGTGAGGAATGTGGAGCTTTTAAACTGCTTGTTCACAAAAAACAGGCTCTCTTTTCTGTTTTGCTCCCCCAACTCACCTTTCTCTTTATTATATAAAGTTACATATTTTTCTTAATGCTGTTAAAATTGTCACCTAAAAGGCAGAGGTACCACGGTGTGCAGCTGGAGAATATGACACTCTACACACAAGGTCCTAGATCTCATTTTGCAAAAAAGCTGCTGGGAAGGGTCACTGGCTGATCTAACAACAACAACAACAACAAAAAAACCTCTTAGACAGAATCCAGTCTGTCTCATTTTAAAGGGAAAAAAAGCCTTTGAGTGTTTGTGTCAGAAGTGTGCTGGGTCTAAACTCTGTGAGGATTTTCACAGGTCTTGGACACTGCTTCAACACTAGAGGAAAACATCAAACAAACCTGACTCTGAAATTTACCTGAGATCACAGTCCTCCAACAGATGTGCACACATGCATTTATGCCTCCTAACAAGGGGCAAAATTCAGAGCAATTACAGAGGTAACGATGGAATTTCATGGGACTTTGCTAGTCTCATGTATGGTTTAGGGCTGAAAGAAAAATAGCTTTATTCCAGATAGAAGTGAAAAGCAGGAAGAGCATGCTATGCCATTTTGGTCCTTTATTGTATTATGACACCTACTAGCAGCACTTGCACTGGCACTGTCTGACCCTGATGCCTCTGCAGCTGAATTTCTCTTGCTGGGATAAGAGGCAGAAGCTGTATGCTTCCATCTCACAGATAATTCAGGGCTAGAGCAAGGCTGCTGCCGTGGGAAAGGCAGCCAGCGCTCACAAAGAAGATTTCAGACAGCTGATAATGAGTTCAAAGCCTTGGCTCGTTAATAAGCTTATTTGTTCCCACTACATAGGTCAACAATTCACTTCATAAAAGGATGATGAAAGACTGACCACTCCAGACAAAATGTCTCCTGTCCCTTGGAAATGCTTTTCTTGCCATTTAATTTTCATGGTTCGCTATGGGCTGCAAGGAATTTTGCCACTCCCTTACTCTTAATTTTCCTTCTCTTTAATTATTCCCAGATCGTGCAGGTATGTATGGTGTTTTGCAGAATTACAAGGTCTCTTGCCTGAGGAGCTCCATGTGCAAAATGGATTGGGAAACAAAAAGGGAGATTTAGTCATGGGGATAACAGCCAAATGAGCTGAGAGAAGGGAACTTTTTCCCTTTTGTTTGAGAAACTACTTATTCTATAAATGCAGATTGTAAAGGGAGCAGAAGCAGGAAAAAAATTCCAAACAACTACTACTACTCATAATCTTCTTGTTCAGCTGAACTTTGGAGATGGGCAGCAATCAGGATGGTGTACAGGAGAGAAATTCAGTGTCACTGAATAGCAGGTAAGAGGGAAAACTGATTTTACAGGGATGAGGTGCTGTGCAAAGACTACATCAATTTAAATACAATACGGCTGTTCATACCTTAATATGTTCCTTGGCTTTGTGGAGCTCTTCATGTTCAACAGGGAGTGGATCTTTTACTTTCTCCTTTAGCTCTTGCAGTCTGCTTTCCAGTTCCTTAGTTTGCTTTTCAAAGCGGTCACAAGTCTGCTCAGAGAGACCCAAGGAAGTATAAAAGGTGAGGATAATTTATATCATGACATACTGAACCACATAGATATGTTACAAAGTAGCATCTTCAACCCACTGAAATAATCTATTATGTGCTCTGTTTTTTTTTAATTTTCCTTTTCGATACATAGTGCCACCCACAAGGATTTGGTGCTTGGATTTACAGAATTTCAAGTCTCTCCTATAAAAGACTTGCCTTAGAGATAATTTCTGCTCATTTTGTTATGTTCAACCCAAGGGGCTTTAAGCATGGTTTTTGCACTGGGGGTTGTATCAATGACAGTATTCAATTTTAAGACACACCTAATGTGCTACCTAGCCATGAAGGCAAATTCATTGCTGCAAGGAAATAAATACGACTGGCCCTTGTGTTTAGACGTTCAGCAACACGAGGAAGAACAAGTCATATTAACTCAAAGCTAAATTTTAGCTCCACAGCCCAAAGCAGGAGTGAGCTCCAGGCCATGGGGAACATGGGAACAATCAGAGCAGGAACATCCATTGTTCTAACAAATGGAATCCAACTCAATTTCCTTTGCACAATCAGGGGACCACAGTTCTATCTTCCCCCAAGCCCTGATGACACATGACAGGCACTTCCCTCGGAGTGCCCCTGCAGCGAGCAGTAGCTCAGCCCTGGAGATGGTGGCACAAGGAAGCTCTTGAGACCCAGCAGGTGGGGAGGGCATCATCTACCTGCAGGGTGCCACTGAACTGCATCTTCTTCTTCTCCAGCAGGGCCTGGGTTTTCCCCCAGCGCTGCTGTAACTGGCTGAGCTCCTCCTGCAGAGCAGCGCTGGTCTCGGCATTGGACACAGCGCGCAGCTTCTCCCCGACATCGATGACCAAGGTGTACATGGCTTGCCACCTCTGAAGGATCACTGCCTTACTCTTGAAAAGGAAAAGAAAAATTAACTTTCTAAGTTGTTCTTCGAAAGTTATAAAACTGCTTTCCCAGTATGTCACTTGGGAAAGATGACTCACAAGGTACAAATTTGTTCATAGTCATGAAAGAGTGATCAATAGATCTCCTACATGCTTCTTTAATTTCAGAAAAATCATGTTTTCTCTGATATTTTGATTTATAAAACTCCACAATAGCTTTCCCCAGACTGAACCTATACAGTGAAAGTGCAGCAGTCAAAAAAAAGATGGAAATTCAGTTGTACAAGTTACTCAGAACAAAAAATACAATGTAAGTTCTGAGACCACCTTTAACATCAACATCTTCGGCTATTTTTTCAGAGGTAACAGCCCTGTTAATCATTATGTACTCCAAGGGAAGTAAGCTATCAATAATAATTTGCCCACAACTAATTTACCTCTAACACAGGGAGATATAATCAGAGTTTCTTTCAATAGAACAGCAGCAGGAGGAAAAGGGCAATTTGGAGTAGGATGGAGAAGACTTTCTGCCTTTTCTCACTAAGAAAAAGTCATGAGCACTAAGTTGTAAAATCTACTGAAAATCACCTTTACACAGCAGGTAGAAATAAAGATGAAATAAACAGGGCACGTACCAAATGGAATACTGGTAATGTGTTAATCCATCAATACTAGGTGTGTGGGTACACAGTATAAATGTTGGACTGTGCAAATAGCATTCAATAGTATGATTTAAAAAGGTTTCAGATTGCCTTATGCAACCATCAAGTTCACTGATTGTTTCTACCTTCCTATAAAACAAAGAGGTGCACAGCTAAAAGAAAAACCAAAATATCCAAAATTAACAAAGGAAAATATTTTTTTCCACTGCATGCAAAATGCAGAACTCACTGTTCTGAAGAACTGCTCAGCAGGTTTGTGTATATTGGAGTGAACAGACTCCCTTGGAAGTGTTTTTACCTTTGTTTCTGGCATCTCCTGCCCATCCCTGCACATACAGGACCTATATGGCCTGTCTGGCCACGTAAGTACCTTCCTTCAGGCAAAATAAAAGGCTGAATTCAGCAGTCATGTCAGTAAGACGCACACAGACCTAGAGCTTACCAGCTGACTAGTGTGTCTGTCTCATCTTCTGGCACCCTAAATTTCCATTTTCATATCCATAAGATTCTTAAAGTATGCAAACCTACTAAATGGCCATGCTGATCAAGAAGTTTCTGAGCATAATGAGCCTTTTGCAAAGTCACTGCTCTCTCATCTGTGCTCAACTTTAAGGAAAAAGTGTCACCAGTCATTTCTCCCCCAAGGAAGTGTGTGATTTTAAAGCTTTTTACCTGGACAGAAGTTGTTTGAGTCTGAGGGGAAAAAGCCCGCATATTTTAGATTTATGAGAAATAAACACAGTACCTTGAAATCATGAATTACGTTTCTAAGCTGGTAAAGGCTGTAACAGTCCTGGCTCTTCACAGCTGTGAGGAAGCTGTTTATGTCATCAAGGAATCTGTTGAGGCTCTGCAGGGAACTCCTGAAGAGCTGCCACTGGCTCACGAGTCCATCGATATCTTTCTTCCTCTGCTGAACCATCCGGATAACACTCTGCCACTGCTCTTTCAGCAATGTGAGCTTGGAAATAAACTCTGTCCTGAAAATTACAAGGGCTGAGTGTTAATTCATTTTGATCTCAAGGCTGCATATTACAGTAATTGTGATGGATCCATCTGCAAAGTTGTTTTCCAATTACAATACCCAACAATGCAAGAAAGCTCTTTGCAGCCATAAACTCAGCCCTGCTCTCTTTTATGTAATCCAAACAACCTTTTGCATGATGAAAAAAAAGTGTAAGGCAAGTCAATCTTGCAGTTGTGGTATAGCAACATACATAGTACAGCAATCAGACAAAATATGCACTAAACACTTCTCTGAAGAACAAAAAGGTCAATCCAAGTGAGACAAGGTCGGTGATTACACTGCAAAATTGATCTGCACAATGGAAAGTTGTGTAGTTATTGAACCCATTCAAGCAGTTATTTTGTCCTCTTCTTCACCATGGTCAGATGATCCAGCAGATCTGGATGGTTGATAAAGGCAACCCCATCTATCAATTCTGCTTCTCTGCAGGAGGCCATCGTCCCTGATTTGCTCTTTACCCCCTGCCTTTGTGGGGGTAGTTCCAAATACAAAAATCCAGCAGCTCAGCTTCGTTTAGCTCTGGCAATTTTAAGCCAAGCTTTGGATTCCATACTGACATGTCTGAGGGGAGCACACACACTTGTCCTGCCAAGTCTCTGGAAGCAGCAAGATCTGGCAGGGAGGGAAACTGTTCACCCCAAACACCTGAGGCAGCTGAACCTTTGCTCACAAACATTACGTGCTGTTTCTCACGCTACACTGATTAGGAGAAAGGTGTGAGATCATCCTGATAAAAAACAGGTTTAGGTACCATATGTTTGGGGTTTCATGGCCAGTGACTCAACACCCTGCCATGTATGCCAGAAGCAATGTGGACAGTCCACACCTCTGCACTCTGAGCAGCAGAGAGGTCCAGGAAGAGGGAGAGGATCCTGCATATACAGCATCCTTGTTATGCTCTGTGGGCAGGCAGCTTCTCAGCCACAGATACACAACAAAAGACTTGGGTTCAGGAGCAATTATTTTTGTTTTCAGCCCAGGCTGTTACTATCTCAATTGCCCTGGCCAGGGCACCTGTGTTTCTTTCTCACTGCACCTCCACATGCTTTTGCAAAATGTGGCAGGTAATCAATTCAAAGAGTGAACCCAGCTAAGAATCTGGGTTTATGTCCTCGTAAGAGCAGAGATTCAATACCAATTCCAAGGAAGACAGCATATTCACTAAATGACCAAGATCTTAAGGAGAAAACCAAATAAAATACCTTTTCTCTGCTTCTCCAGATTCCAAGGAGAGTAGAACTTTTTCTATGATAGAATTAAATGTCTGCTGATTTATAGAAATCTCAGTCTGCAGCATCTGAAAATACCAAGAGAACAAATTCAGTGAACAATCTTTGCTCTGAAAGCTGCTTCTGCTCATCTAGAGTGACAGCATTTATTTAACTGTAAATGCTGAAAACTCCATTATTTTCAATTACTAGTGTCAAATGCACCCTAAGAGTCCACAGTTTTTGGATACCAGGAGGAATTTACACATATGTGATAGCAGACCCCACCATGAGCTGGATGATACAGATCTGAAACCTAAAGTTTTTTGACTGTTTCTTGGTAACAAATAGCAACTGTTTGGGAAAATGCCAGCGAAAACAAATTTCCACCAAAATCTAGCAACTGGTCAAGCCAGAAATATGCTGTGGAAACACTATCTAAAATGCATTTCTTCTAGAAACTGTTAAGATTGCTGCCATGTCTCCAGCAAACTATCCAGTTAGTTGCCACAGGTTCCAGTGTTCTTGGACAGGCAGAAAAGTACACCTCAGGGCTGAAGAAATTTAGGACTTCCATGACACAGTGCTTGAAGATGCACTCCTAAAGGTCTGATCCTTGCAAAAATGGATCTGTGCCTTTGCAATAGGATTTTCATGTTTCAGAGTTTTTTACCTTAATTGGCATTTCAGAAGTGAAATGCTGTGTAAAATCCTGCCTAGATCTAATTTCAAAAGACACAGCATTTTCTAGGGATTCCCCCCTTCCTTCATCATTCAAGATACTGCTTTCATTTTTAGAGTTAGCTTTACCTCATATACTCTTTGTTGCTCTTGCAGTTCTTCAAACCGTCCTGGGATATCTGTTTTTAAGGCTTCTTTCATTTTTTCTAGGAATTTCATCCACTTTTCACATTTCTGAAAGAATTTCTTCTCATCATTTTGGGTTCCCTCAAGCATACTGTAAAACAAAATGAATAACCAGGACCTTCTGTTGGTGGATGTTTTTCTGGGTATGTTTACAGGTGCTCTAATGTGGTGGTTCATAAAATTAACATAGTGGGGGTTTCACTTGGCACTTTGCTCCCTTTCTCCCCTATGAACACCCAGGATTTTGCTTCAAGTGACTTGGAATACAAATAGCCACTGAAAAATCAAGTAAACTGAAAGGGCAGAATTCCACCTGGCAAGCCCCTGAGAAAGCTGAGAGCAGACTGCAAGGTGTCTTATGCTTTAACTGGGTTTTCATTTTAATCACAGAAAAGAGAATTGTTACCAGTGACTTTTTTTTTGTTTGCATTTCAGACCTGCAACATTCCAGAGCAGCTGCTGTTTTCTGACTCCACTGCCGAGTCAGGCTCTGCATTTTCTTCAGGGTGAAGTCACTGAGTGGCAGCTTTATGCTTGCTTCATTCAAACTCTCTATGCTTGGAGAAAGTGCAGCAAGCTCCAGTGTCTGATTCTGGAAGTAAAGAAAAAAAAAACTGTTGCAGAAAAGTACTGCCTTTCTTTCATGTCAGAGAAGTATAGAAGCTTATTCTCCACAACTTGAAAACACTCAACACTTCTGTATTAACTTCAAAAAATACTGGAGAAAAAAAAGTAGTAACTCTTTTACATAGGGCTCACTTTTCCAACAGCACTGAACAGATACTCATGACCACATTTACTTTATACTCTACATTGAGGGAAACAGGGTAGCTCCAGAGCAAAGCTGGGGAAGATGATCTCCCATCAACCCCAAATCTGGGTGATTTTCCTCCTTTCCATGCAGGCATTTGGCCTGAAATGCAGATCTAGAGTTTCTAAACTTTATTCATTGCTTTTTGTGTTTTGGCTGAATTATAGTTACTCTGATGGCAGCGCTGCAACTGTGACATTTAGGACACAAAGAGCATCTTGAAGTGGGCAAGAGCTCAGTAGTATCATTTTGTATTTGGGAATGCAAACATACCATAAGCAGTTCTGAGTTGTCTCCTTCCTCTAGACAGAGGCTATCAAAGGTGTCTGTGCAATTCTTGACACGACCCTCCAGTGTTTGCAGGCAGTTGTTGAAATCCTCCAGTTGTAAAAGATTGAACTGGGGTGAATATTGAAGATTTACATTAGTTACTGCTTATTACACTTATTCAGTATACAAAAAGGAGCAATAAGCAATATTATCAGGAAAACAAACAGTTATTAAACCTAAATTCTAAGGTATTTACAACTCTCTATTGAGTTTTTTTCCATTTTTCAATTGGACAAGGGAAAAATTTAACCCAAAGCAGAGAGCAAGAAACAGAATCTCAAAATTCTGAGACAGCTGTAACAATGTGAAAGGAATAGGGATTTCTGTAATACCTTTTGTAGCTTTGTGCTATTTAACTTATTGTGAAATCGGAGAGCTAAAACTCAGTTTATCAGAGGGAGAAACTTGTGAAAATGAGCTTCCTTTGAGGTACACACAAAGCCTGCTCCCATGCCCCTGCAGAGCCAAAGCTGTGCAGAGTATATGAGCTCTGTGGAGAAATCAGTAGGGCTGGAATCCAACTTTCCTTTAGCAGAACTGCACTGGGAAAGCTTTTACTTTCTCTCCAGAGTTAAACTCCACATCTCTGAGAGCACTTACACAACAACAATTTTATAAGGGATGAATGGCAAGAACTTGTGTGTGGAGAGAGATTGCTGTGGCAGTACTACAGACTTACACCAGAGAAACAACTACCCAGAAATGCCTTCTTTCATGCAGTGAGAAGTTCACAGGGAATATGAGAAACCTGTTATCTTCACAAAGACTTCTGTCTTCCAGCCATTAATTGTGCTAGTAGATGGATCATAAATAGAGCTGGCTTCAACTGTCTTGATGAATTTGGGTTTATTTTTTAAAACAGAACAATTCATTGAATCCAGACTTCTTCCACAGGAATAGACTAACTCTGCATCAGTAAATGTCCAGCAGTAAATTTGCTTGGAAGCTTTCTCAGGAATACCTGAGCAGAGAAGTCAATCCTCCACTACTGTGAGCAGAGCTCCTGGATCCAGGTCTCTCCCCACTTGGCCTGAACAAGAATGTGAATCTGGTGCTCAGAATTACACCAAATGGTCACAGTTTTCTGTTTGGTTTTAGGTTCACTACATGAACTCTTGCCAAGGAAAACTGAAGCCCATAGCTTTTTTTCCAAGGCAAAGATGAGAAAGTTTACACCCTACTTCAATGTTCAAAAAAATAAAAATACATTTCCTAATCTTTAATCATCTGAGGGTCCTGGGGATAATAGGCCCACTGACAAAGGCTGTGAGAGCAACACAAGCAGGTAAGGGTGAAATCCTTCACCTGTCCCTCTAGCTTCATGTATTATTTCTTTATATAGTTTATCATCCTGCTGAGTTTTATTTAATTGAAATTTCAATTCAAGAACTATAGTGCTCTAATGAGGAATGTGGTTCATACAGGACTCTAGTGAAGAAGTTACCCACACTGACAGCTAATTTAATACAAAAAAAAAATACCTGAAGTTCATCCAACTTCCTCTGCAACATTTTTTCGAAATAGGTTGCTCTTTGGAATGGCTGCAGCTTCTCCATCAGAATGGCTTCAGCAGCTGCCCCAGCCTGCTGTTTTATCCTGTCAGCCTGCAAACAAATCTGGGTTCGGCATCCTGCGATGTTCTGAAGGCCGTGCTGTAAATTCTGATGAGAGAAGGGGAAAGGGAAAAAAAAAAAGTCAGCAAATGAATCAGATCACCATTCATGTGCCACTTCCATTTGGTATCTTTTGTTGCTGTAACTAAACTCTTTTTATTGATCCCATCTGGGAGGCAAGCTCAGCTATAGTGAAAGCTTCAGCCTTTTACTTGGAGGACAATGGGAATTGCAGCCATTGAGTGCAGTGCTGGGAAAGGCACAGTTCAAAGTTCAATGGAACACCAGTGACTTCAGGCAGCAGGACACTGCTGCTCCAGAGGATGTCAGGGGGGAAATGGGAATACCCCTTTCTACAAGATGTGTGTACTCTAGAAGATGGAGCAGCTGGCCCATGCTGCAGATGAGAAATGCTATTCAGTTAGAACCATACTAGCACTTTGGATCCCTCAATGTCTGAGGACTATGGGTTTGTTTTTATTTGATTCCCTTTACCAAGAAAGATGCTATAAAATTATACTTTAAAGGCAGTACGAGAACAAAGGGAATAATTTTAGACTCATTCAATGTAATTGATTTTTTGTCTTTTTTTGACAAGTGAAATTTACTTTTAGCCATGAAACCCCCTGAAATTTGCCACTATGTATTGTCTTTTCTGAGAATAATAAGCCAAGTCTTCTGATCAACAGCAAAGAACATACACATTTTCCTAAAAAGCAAAATGGTCCTTGCTTCCTGACCCCTTTGTTTGAAAGGATCATGTTATAAAATACCACTCCAGCCATTTAATAAATAACCCATTTCGATTTCTTATTCTCTACATAGGAATTTATTTTTTTTTGTGGTGACAAAAATCCATAAAACCATAATCTTTCCTAATATATAGAGAGGAAAAGATTAGAGGGATTAAAATACAATTTTGTTATGCACATGTATATTCAAATACACATAACTCATATGCCATTTCACTGATCCCCATTATTTTAACTCACCAGTTAAAAAAATACACAATAAATTCTGTGTTCTACTCACACACACCAGGACAGGATCTATTGTGCTAATGGCATTCAGGTGGCCATGCCTTGCTTAGTAGCTGTAACATTCTTCCCAAAAATTTCCAGAAAAGGCAATTCCTTTTTGCTGACTTATTGGTGAATTTCTGTCACAGTCATTAGTAGATCAGAAAAAAGTAAATATACTTTGGTCTAAGCTTTGCTGCTGTTTTTTTTCTGACAAAGTTTTTCAGTTTTTTTTTTTCATTTTTTTTTCTGACAAAGAAAGATATATATGAGTTCTCTTCCCTCTAACGTAAAGTTTCTTATTTAAGGCCACATGCAAAATGGAATACTCTAGACTTCTTCCAATTTGTGGCTAGAGATTCATAAAGCATGATTAATCACTGCTCTGTCCTGACATAAGGATTATTGTGTTTCTTTATTGCAGTCTGAAGAAACTAAGTATGTCAGAACCTAATGACAGCTTTGCTGCCTTAGACAGTTCAATGTACCATGTGGTTTCAGTATGAGATCTCATTTGCCTGAAGTCAAAACATGTAGAAAAACCTAATGAGCTCAGGAATCTGTGAACTCATCACACCAGACCAAAACACAGTACCAAATCCAATTAAAAACAATTTGAAGGCTGTGGAAGAGCTCAGGATGATCCTGTGCTCAGGAAAACTGCTCTTTTTTCCCTCAGCTATTGTTCTAGCAGATATTATCCCTCTTCCCAAACAATGCCCCATAAGGTAAATAATTTTTCTTTCAGTGATTCTTTTCAACATGGGCCTAATCTTTTGTGTAGAGCAGAAAGGGGGAGAGGTGGAATATGACTCCCTTCTCTCCTCTCACCACTAACTCTGGTTTGGTCTCTGGTCAAACTGCAAAGAAAATACAAAGGTGCCTGTTCACGGAAGAAACCCACAGATTTCATCTTTTCCACTCACTGGATTGTTGGTATTCCTTTGCCTTGTTTCTCAAAAATAGATCTTGGTTTGTACCGGGCAGCAGAAACTTATTCATGTACCTTCATCTCCTGTATCCTCTGCTCCAGGGTTTCCATGGTGCTTTCCTCAGGCACGTGAGCATCCAGGAGCTGAGCACATTGCTGGCTGTACTGCTGTAACTTGGCTGCTGTCTCAGTGCACAAAGCATCAAAGGGCTCCCAGAGCTGCAGAGCTGCCTGAGCTGCCCGCAGCTGATCTGTGATGTCTTCATTTACTGAGTTCCACCTGCCAAAATATCAAAAAGATTAAGAGTGTTTTCCTAGTAGGTTCTCCTGCAGAATATGATTTGGCATAGGATTCCTGTGGGAGTTGCTTTGCATCCATACCCATGTTCCTGAAAGTCACAGTTTGTGCTGTGGGACCCACCACACAAAAAGCATGCAGGTAAAAGGTACAAGTTCCCCATCCCTGGAAGTGTTCAAGGATGGATGGGGCTTGGAGAAACCTGGTCTGGTAGAAGGTGTCCCTTTTCATGGCAAGGGGGATGAAACTGGATGATCTTTAAGGTCCATTCCAACCCAAACCATTCCATGATTCTGTGATTCTACTCCTCATACAGATGCCCTTAGATAGGTGAGATGCATCAGTATGGATTTGAAAATCTGACGGATGTTTGAGTCCTGTCTCAACAACTTTTTTTTTTAAATACTAATAACTGGGTCTGATTTTGCAGGCTTACCTAGTGTGTGCTTCTGTGCACTTCTGGTCAATAATCTCTGCAAAAGAGGGGGAGCAGTTCTTCTTCAGGTTACTGGCAGAAGCCTGGAGCTTGGCCCAGCTTTCTTCACTGCTCTCTGATTCATCTTGAAGAGCCTGCAGGATTAATTATTGCAATTAATTGTGGGGGATAAACCTAAGTGTAACTTCCCCTATAGATGAGTAGGGATAGGGCAGCAATAATGTCATACTTTTGTTGCACAGATTAAAATGTTTGCAGAAGATGTAACACCTGTTCCTAAAAATTAGGAAGCTGAGGTGAAATGGTCCAAGTTTAAAAAAAAAAAATCATTCAGGAGACCTATTTTAAACCGAGATAATTTATTGGCTGTAAAGACAAAGCTCATTTAGCAAACCCACACCCCTGAACTGAATAAAGGAATTTGCCAGAAACCAAAAATCCTTCTATTTTAAGGCACTGTTTCTACTGGCAGTAAAGTTGGCTTGACACCTCTTGTCCTCAGCTGCAAAAGTTCCCCCTCCTGAAATAGGCAATTACAGCATATCTGTGAACTGCTCCAGGTTAAAACAAACAGGGTCATTGAAGGAAGGGGATGAGAAGGTGCCCAGTTACTTTTATTTATAACATGAGCCCAGGTGAGGGTGGAAAGCACCTGTGCAGGGTTTACTGCCAAGAGTCCCATACCCAGCATTCACAGCCTCACTCTGTCCTGCATCACTTCTGAGTCAACTCAAAAAAATTCAAAAACCAAAAAACAACCTAAAAAAACCCCAACCAAACCCAAATCAGGTCCTATTTTCAGGAAAACAGGGAGTGCTAGCATAGCCTTTCAACAATCATTTAAAGCCAGGAAAGGGGATTTTAGCCAGAGCTGTGAAATGCCCAGACCCAGAGCCCCCCTAACTGTCTACTCCAGATGCTCCACCTGTAACAGCCAAGCAGAGCAGCAGGAGGATCCAGAGCATTTATGTCTGGCATTCTGACTCATTCAGAGGCTGTGCAGGAGACTCCAGCTCTCTGGAAGGTGACAGAATAGCTGGACTGATGCTGGAGCAAGCAGAAATGCCAGGCTCAGCATCAGTACAAGGTGCAAGGCAGCATGAGGACTTAGTGGGCTTTTTTTTCTTGAACCATGGTACCTAAACTGCACTCACATTGAACTTATGCACTACACAAAGTCAGAAGTCTGCAGGTATTCTTTAGTGCCTCTGGAGGTAAAAAAAAAAAAAACAACACAGTAATGTTGCACTAATTTCAGTGTCATTATAATAAAGAAAAAGTTGCTCAGGTAATTTTTTCAGTCTTTTTTTTCAGTGAAGTTTGTTTGTCTAAAGGCATAGAAGAAAGTACAGAAATATGACAATTTTACCTGCAGAGTTTTGACCTGTTTTTTCAAAGCTTCCAATGAAACTTCTTCCCCAGGAGGTTTGCACTGGTCTATGCAGTACAAATATCTTGTTGTCATCAAGCTGACTTCTGCATAAATTTCATCATATGCTCTCCACTGCTCCAGTATTGACTCCATTGAGGCCTTTAGCTGTGCAACCTGCAGACAAACCATTTTTGTTAGTATTTCTGACATATAAATCACCTTTAAATTGACATAGAAATCTAAACTCAATGCTCAATCCATGACAATCCACAAGAATTTGCCAAGTTGGAGTATTTTACTACCTGGTAAGGAATTGTACAGGCTTCAAAAAAAAGCAGTAAACCATATCTAGAGTGAAGTATAAGAATTTAGTGGAAATTAAAATTTCACTGGAGTTCAAGGTAGCACTATTCTGCCAGAACACCCCAGGAAGTACTGAAATAATGAACTGCTTATTATTTCCTGCCAAAATCAACCTGAAGTGGGATGAAGTTGAAAGCCTTAATCTTCTTAGGAAGCAGATAGTTTGATCCAGAGATCAAGTTTCCTTTCAAGGACAATTTGAAAAGAAATTGGTTTGCATGGAAGAAGCCACTACTGCAATATTCTTGAGAGCTGTCACCCTCTTCTGCCATTGTGCTCTAATAATGCAGGCCCACCTGGATCCCAGGCTACCAAGTTGAGGATTTTCATACAAAATTAAATGGATATCCCCTTTATTTTCTGTCTCTTTCATTATTAAAGTTGTCTAATCTATAAGGGACAGGCATGGCTTCCATTTGCCACAGGCTCCCAGACACTGCAAACACAAAAACACTGTCCTCCTTCAGCCATTTTTATCCTTCTGTTTCAGGGAAATACACAAGGCATGTCCTGGGTTGGATAAAGCATTCACCTAGCTCAATACCTATTTTCAGTCATGCCTGGAGAAAAGCATGAAAAACAGGCAGACAAACAACCATGTCTCCACGAGACTTGACAAAAGCCAGGTGCCAGATTTTGGTTCTGACTATGCAGCTACACAATGGAAGATGGAAAAATGTCCACACCATAGTTCACCCTAAACAGACTGCAACAGATCCTAGTATCCTAGTTTCAGGCACACACACAGGCTGGTGGATTAATCATCTCTATTCTCTTTTGAATCATGGTACAGGTGGGAGGAATCTCTAATTGCTTTTTGTAGCCTGTAGCTAATTACTGCCCACACAAGGAAGATGGAAAGACACAGTTCTCGGGAAATGTCTCCGGGCCACAGACTCACAGTCTTGAGCTCAACCTACAGACAATTTAATCAAGGTATTACATCTCCTCAGCCCTGTATTAGAAACCTCTGCCTGGCTCTGATGTGAGCAGTCACCCGTGGGAAGGAACCTGCAGTGGCTGTTTCACTGCAAACACTGACAGCTCAGCTCCAAGAACATCCTGCAGTCTGCAAGTTCACCAGTTTAGTCATAAAATCCCTAAAATTAATGTGACCCATGGTGACTGTAAGAAGAAAAAAAGTACCAGGCTGTCAATTCTGCCAATTTCTATCCCCAGGTATACATCAGAAGGAAAAACTTTCATCATGTACATAAACATAAATTTCCCAGCTTTCTTGGTAAGAAACAGTCACATCCTTTCTGCTGAAACCTAAACCAAGAAGCAGCAGACCAATACTGGATCAATATCTCCTGTGGAATAGTTCAAGCAAAAGGGTTCAGATTTCACAAAGTTCTGAGGAAAAAAGGCAAGGAATTTGTAATAAAAAGTGTAAAGCAATCTTAACTAGAAAAGCAACCTCTCCATCATGTGTAATTCTCTACAGTACATGGTTATTTATTATCACAAATTTAAACCTATAAATGTATTCATTATTATCTCTCCTGCACCTATCAATTACATCCACATAAAAAAAAATATCAGCTCCAATTATCAAGATATTATGACTATAAATACAAACTGCTGGGGAGTCAGTTTGCATGGGAAACCAATCTGCCAGACTCTCCTTGAAGCAACTGGAAACTACACGGGATTTGAGGATGGCAAAAGCCACCCTGGTGTGTGGACGAAAGAGTAACTGAGAGGTGGAAAAGCTGCAGTGAGAACAGGGGGAATAGGCAGCTTCCACCAGTTGCACTACAGGGGAGAAAGAGCAGGGTATGAAAAAGAAGGAGATCAAGTAAGAGAGTTTAAGGTTTCTATTTTCAGCTTGACAGAAAAATAGCAGTGTTCTTTCTTTTTTTTCTTGAACTGCAGATGTGGATCTGTTCCTCTTCCCTTTGTACTCAAACTGCTTCAAGATCAGACTAATTTTTCTCTTTCAACTTCGGAATTACATGAATTTACTTTACAATAAAGACTTAAAATGAAATTCTTAGGAAGATAAAGAGTAAGGAGTACTTTGCATCTTTTTTGTACCAGCTCTTGCCATCCTGTGAAGAAGATTAGTAGCACTGGTGGTCAGAACATGCAGTGGAGGAAACCTGAACACAAGCAAGGCTTTTACCTGGTTTACAATGCTGTCCTTCATTTCACACAGCTCAGCTATCCTGAGAGACTGAGCCTCTGGGGTTTGTTCTGCATCACCATTTGAAGCCAAACTCTGTTTGAGCTCATCAAGAGTTTTGGATTTAGCCGTGAGTTGATTTTCGAGCTCCTAAATAATGGGAAAAAAAAAAAAGATAAATAAGATCTTTTAATGAGACCATAGAAAAAAATTTCAGTGTGAGGAACTTAGATAAACATTCTTTCTTTAAAACCAATTTTGTGCAATTCTTCAGTCATGCAAAGGTAAGACAGGAACTGGTTTTGCAATGGGCGAGTCCCTGACATCCTAACAGCTTCTAGAAAATTATTTTCAGTTTGTCCCTTTACTCAGAGGGACTTCCATGGCAGAAATTCCAGTGAAATCAACTGCAGTGAAATCAAGTGAGAACAATCTCCAGTGAATGGAGATACTTGGGAGAGTAACTCCTTCCCCAGCACAACCAGCAAGATTTTAAGTCTTGACATGCTGGGGAAAGCTCAGCAGGGAGTTCTTTACAATATCAGGAACTATCCATACCCACAAGGGGCCACAACATTTTCCTGTAATGCTACACTTAAAGCCATGACCTTTTTTCACCTCTCAGCGACCATCCCCAGAACGTTTTTAAATCTGGACCTCATTTTTATTGACCAAATGAATTGTAATGAAACATTTTAGCCACCTATATCCCAGCACTGTGTGTTGCTCTGAGCAGGTGAGTGTTCAGTCCAAGCTGCCCTTGTGCCTTTCCTCCATCCTGGCCCCTCCACACATTTCAGAGATGCAAGTAACTCAGTGTGTAACAGAGTAGTGCAGACAATAACAGCAGCCTACTACAAGAGACAGATGTAACCATGGCAATGAAAGAACAAATATTCCATGTTAAAAAATAGAGAGGGAGCACTGTACTGAATGAAAACAGCAGACTGTCAGAGTAACAGGAACCAATTATTAGCTGGCTGCCACCTGTATTGATTTTGAGGGATCTGATACTTAAAAAAACATAACAAAGGACACCCAGATCCTTGAGGCTGCTGCAGAGAGACTCCACTACAGTCTAGGGCAGAAGTAGAGAGGGTTGCTATTTCTCCAAATGGGACTGAGTAGTTTCCATGACACTTCCATCACAGAGCTCTTCAAACTAATGGAATTGATAACTTCTGCCATGGCTGTGCTGAACTGAGAACTACTTCTATTGCAAGTATCTCAGAATACAATATTGCAGCACAACACTCCAAATACCATGAAGCAATAGCAGATGCATCTTCAGTTGGTGGGAAAAAAACACAGAATAGCCACTCACATCAGAAGTGGCTCTGGCTCTTTATCACCTGAATGCAACATGCTTTAATTAAAATTACATTGGACAGTTCTTCTGGGAAATGGCAACTTCCTTTACATTTCTTTCTGTTAAAATCTGTGCAGTTCCTTAGTCTGGATTCAGCAAAGTGTGCTAAAAGGGGCTTTTACAGTATTATCACTCATGTCAGGCTTTACCTTGCAATCATCTAAGGTGTTCTGTGCAGAGATCAGACTTGCTGGGGTCTGTAAGGATCTCAGTCGATCACTCTGAGCTTCCAGCCAGTTGTGCAGGGTCTGGGCTTTGTTTTCATTCTCAGAAATATCCTCCAAAATGTGTTCCAGGTCTTGTATCTGAAAGTTACAGGACTGTTTTAACTTACTTAAACCTACAGGTGGGCAGAAAACAGGGCTTTGTCTTCCACAACAAAATTTGAAATTACAAAATCTATACTGAAAATACTCTTTAGAGAAAATATTTTGGAAGGAAAACCTAAAATGTTTTGCAGGTTCTTTAGGATCTAACCTTCTCCTTTGAAAGAAACAAGGCAATGTGTGTTCTGGAGCTGGGAGACCTGACAAGCTGGGAGACTCTGAGCTATGTGGATACATTCATATGGAGTCTGAAAATCTCATTCCCAGTAAAATCCATCAACAAGGCTACTAATAAGAAAGGGTCTCATGTTTCTATCTTCAGTCTTGACCCTGAGGATCCATTAAATCCTAGAATGGAATTTCATGAAAATGGTTAGAGAAGATAACCTCTTCCCCAACAAAACTGAAATTTCATCATGGAAATTTTCCATTGTACAGGAAATTAAATTTCCACCTAAAAATGTTTCTGGAAGACTTTTTGAACTAAAAACTACTGGCAATTTTCCATCTGACCAGAAGTCTGTGTATCTGGATTCAGAAAGGGTAGCTTCTCCCGAAGCTGTATAAATTGAGCTTCTTCACCTCTGAGACACAGAGATGAAAGAGAAATGTGTTGGTAGAGGGATTTATTCCAGGAGCCTCATGGCTGCATTTTGAGATTTTAAGCTTCCCCATGTCTTTTCCATATCATGAGTCACACCAGCTTTTCTGGGCATTGGGGCACATAAGAAGAAGCATCTAATTCTGGATGCATGGATTATTTCTAGCTTCACTAGAACAGAATAATTCTGAGGCATTGCCTGAAACAGATTTTCTCCAGAGAAACAAGATTATGTGCTGATAGGAAAATTCTGCATATAGACTGACTCTATCAGCTGCTGGCCTTCAAAGCACTCTTGGGAAAGCATATTTAACTACTGCAGAGGAGGACTTCAACACAGTAACCCATTTCCAGTGACCCAGGTGAGCCAGGGCAGGGCTAAGAACTGATCTCTGCTGTGTCTGGTCCAGGAGGCTCATATGAACCCATCTGAACATAGCTGAACTCATATGAACCCATCTCATGTCCCCATCTGAACGTGACTGTCACCACTCCACACAATAACCGCTGCTTGCACAAATCCAACTGCTACAACAGGAAAACTGCTGGTAGCTTAATATACCCCTAATACAGAGCAGTGGCACAGGCAAAATCAGAGCTGTAAGAGAGAAAGCCACGGGAACTCAATCCAACCTTTCTGTTGAGGGATGCCTGCAGGCGGTGCCACCGCAGGTTCATCTCGCCCAGGCACTCAGCAAACTCTGTCCTTTCGTAGCGCTTGCTCTCCACATCACAGGTGCTCATCTGCAGCAGGGACTGGTTAACAAAGTCTACCATCCACTGCTTAAAGTTCATTTCCATCATGTATTCCTGCAGGGGAAAAAAGAGAACAAAAGCAATCAGTTTTGTAGTTTTAATCTGATCGGTTCCAGTGATGCTTCAAGGTGTGGCAATGGGACATCAACAGCTTCGTTTGAATCATGACCTAAAATATTTTTCTGTAAGAGACCTGTCTGTAGGAATAATTCTCAAATTTTACCATTCTGTATTTGTGTAGCTGTTTCCATCCACTGAAATTTCTGCAGAAAATCTCTATCATCACATAGGTACTTCAAGGTAAAAACAGGCTAGTGATGGAGCAGGGACTAAACCCCAGGGGCACCAAACCCTGTACTTAATCCATTGGACAAAACCATCACACTGCCATGGGCCCAGATTAGGCTAAGACCAAGGCTTTCCCACACTCCTGCAACTCACAGGCAAATGCAGCAGCAAGAGCTTCTACTCCTTTTAACAAAATATCTGGTACCAGAACAGAATATCAGAATATCTGGGAGGAAAAAGTATCCTCTAGCACCAGCATCTCTTGTGCAGAGAGTTAAGTGAAAAACTACATGCAAAGTGAAAACATAAGGGAATGTCTTTCTATTTTAGAGGGTATTAGAAGAGAGTAGGAAAGGGTTCCATATTTATCTAGCAGTGCACAGAAAAGTCGCCAGGGAATACCACAGTAGAGGTCTGGAAGCCACAGCTGCTTCCCTCTAGGAATTTGTGACCCCCACCCCTTTCTTCTAAGCACACACAATCCCACCTTGCTGACAAGTGCCAAAGATACACCTACAAACCCACCTCTAAATATCCAAAGTGCTATAAACAGCACCTCACCCACATGTCCCAACTGCCAAGTCCAACTGATACAGACCAGAATGTTATATATGTGCTACACTAAGGCACTTGGAAAGAAATGTTTGCACTGGCACTTGCCTTACGTGCAGCACCAAAGTGCCTGCGAGCTGCAGCCTGAGAACTGTCAGCCTGTCTGAGCCCTGAGCAGGGGCAGAGCAAAATATGGCTCTGTGGGGATGCCTGCCCTGAAGCTGGGCTCCCTGGCATCTCTGCAGAACACAGCTTGAATCCTTCCTGGAGCAATCAGCCTCTGCTACTCCTGCTCTGACATCTGAATAGTGCCAAGAGTCTGCTGCAGGCTCTCACTCTCTCTCTGCAGGGATGTTCATCTTGTCCCTCTTTCCTAGCAGGTTATTTCTTTTAATGATACATAATATTCAAACCTCCTGTTCCCTAGTTAAATGGATTCAGGTTATGGAGCTCCATTAGCAGATATTCCTTGTTCAAAAGACAGACTAGAACACAGCACAGAGTCTGTCTTCCTAAGGAAGGGAAAGCTTTCCTGTTTGCCACATTTTATAATCTAAATGCAAGAGAGAGAACAAATGAGACAGATGGGACAGCATGAGAAAAGGAGATTACAGCTCAGCAGGCAGTAGCTGTATTGCAGAACAGGGAGTGGTTTGTGTGTCGTGGAAGCATAAGGTTTTATAAAGGAAGATGTTATGACACGTTTCAGACTGAGGAACCCTCTTGAGAGCAAGGGGAAGGATATGACAGTGCCTGTAGGCTGCTTTCATCCTTTTTGCAGCAGGCCTGCACTCACAGTTTCCCATTTACCTTGTACTTCTGAAGGAGGGTCTTGACTGGGGCAGCACCGCGTTGTGAATTTATTGGCTCCTCACGTTCCTGCTGTTGTTCCACGTGGTCCAGCCAGGCCATTAGTTCAGCAATAGCTTCCCGTGATGAAAGCTTTTCCATCTGAAGCTGAGGTAAAGCATATAATGAATCCTCTACACTCTACTTGTCAGAAATACCAAGGAAAATGACATTTCTATTTTTAGAAAGGCTCAGGCACCATAATCGCATTATTGGGGCATGAACTTGAAAGTGAGCTCTGTGCTCCAGAGGGGCAAATGACTTCAGTTCTAGAATTCATGAATCTGAAATAAAACTCTTTCTAATTTTAAGTAATTCTTTCTAACTTTTAATAACAGACTTTCATGCAAAACCGTAAAAATAATAAATATATGTGAAATAGTCCAGGAAGAACACAGCAATATTTAAACTGTAGTACAATACTGGGGTTATTCTGAAAGCTCGGCACAGCTAATTCAGAAAAAGGCAACTGAATCCCAGCAGTAGCATTTTAACGTAATTATTTAGCTTGAACTGAGAGATGGCAGCAGAGTTTCTCACTCACCTGGTGAAGCTTTTCCTGGATGGCTGGGAGCTGTGTAATCAATTCTCCCCATTTTTGCTCAAACTTAGCCAAAGATGACCTAAGTGCTGCAGTATCAGCTTGCTTCACGTGGAGGAGCTGGCTGGCAGTGCTCACCACCGATGACTTCAGGGAAGATTTTTCATCAACTTCCTTAGAAAATGTCTGAGGTGCACAGGAGAAATTTAAGAGAGGATAACTATTTATATATCTGTTGAAACGAAGACAAGCTATATTTTCAGAGGCATTTTCAGAATGCCTCAACAAACAGATTTTATCAAGATGGCAAAGTTCAGAAAAGCTAAGCTCAACATGTTCTGGCAGATAAAGTATCTTTTTGCCCACCTTGATATATAGTGCTGAATTCCACCTTTTGCTCCCACACAGACTGGGAATATCCAGATCCCCACTTCACACAGAGACTCCAGGGAGCAACCTCAGCCCTCAGACCTCTGGGCAGCTCACATCTACCAGCCAAACCTTCATGATGCTTTGCTTTCCCCCTGTGCACTGTTCCTTCTGTCTGCCCTCACACACTGGGGCTGAACCTCCTGGTTAGCCATCCAGGGGGAGCAGGCAAAGACATGAAATGCAATTCAGCATGTTTCTCTTCCCTGATTTTGGCTGACCACCTTCACTCCTGCGCCCTGAGCCCACACTCCAGGTTCAGTTGTTAAGTGGCTTTGAAGCACACAGCCATTCTGTGCTGTATTATGTGGGTGGCTCAAGGTCATGGCAAACACAAAAAATCTCTCAAAAGGGTAATTTTCACCAGAATTCTAAATGTCTTATCTAAACATGGCATCAGAAATGACTTACAAACAAGCTGCTGATGTTGTCCCTGATGGTGGCAAGATCTTGTGACACGTTGAGAGACTGCTCCTTCCAAAAATTCATTCTCTGCTGAGCAGAATCCAACCATTTCATCAATTCCTCTGAGTCTCTGTTGTAGCTACAGGAGGAAACAAAACACAGAAACACATATCTAGCTGAGGCTGGGATACATTCCTCACTCTCCAAGTCGTCTTCCCTGTGAGAAGGAACGTGCTATTCTGGCACCTCTGCTGCTGCATAACCCTGCAGAAGTATGGGTTCAGCTGTCATCTATAAAAAAATCACACACTAATGTCTAGCTAACACTTCAAATTGCTTTTTTGTGTTAGACCCACCTGACCAGGAGTTTCAGTAATGTTTGAAGTCGATGTAGCTCATGGCCAACTTTTTTGGTTAAAGACAACCACTGCTCTTCCAGCTTCCCAATCTGGCTTCTTATTTCTGGACAGCTCACAGCAGTCAGCAATTTCTTCCCTTCTTTCACCATCTGGTACAGCCTGGCATGCTTTTCATCAACACTACTTTTGATTTTCTGTCAGAATATGGGAAGTTTGCAAAACAATTACATTTTAAAGACAGAAAACACAACTAGAGAAACACCTATCACTTGTTCTAACTTGTTCTAATCTCACATTTCCTCTGTAATATATTTTATTTTCCAAATGATAGGAATCTGTAATTCATTACATGTCAAAGGGACACAGGTTTTTGTGGGTTTGTTCATTTTTTCTTTGTTTGTTTCCTCTTGGTAGGTGAAGACAGAACATATTTTTATACATTATCAGAATGACTGTGTTATGATTTGATGGGTTTTCCTAACACCTGAAGACCTCAGGCAATGGACAAACACTATCAGATCTGGCTGCACTGTCCAAATATATGACTGCTCTCACTATAAAATTATTGTCTTCTCATCCTCCTGAAAGTTTTTGTTCCTCCTTCAGGCTCTATTCTATTTTGAAAAAAAAAAAGTTACCGCTATTTTGAAGGAAACTGCTGGGATAGTTACTGAATAATGGTGGCAGGGAGAAATGAAGAGTGGACAATGAAGTCATTAAGTAAAAAAACAAAGGTCTGGGGGTATTTCTCTTGCAGGAATTAAGCCCTAGAGAATTTTATTCTGCTCTGGTTTTGAAAATGTGAAGCTCCACAGTTTCAGCCTGCACCAAACATCTTCTAAAGCTTTATGACTTTGTTTCTGAAGTCTTTACAGAAAAATAAAGACTTAAGAGTGAAGAGCTAGCGAAGAACTTAAAAAGCCAAGGAAAACCAAGAAACTTCACATCAATGGTTTTAAAAATTTTGCATGTCTCTTGTCTCAGTGCAACAGGTATCAAAAGCACCACAGGGCCACTATGACTGTAAATATCTACTGTTGATTTATTACAAAGGCTTTACTGTAGCTCAGACTTTCCTGGCAATGTCCAGTGATGTCTTTCCTACAGTCAAGTAGATTAAATAATTATAGTACTTTTTTCCTTTATTAAACATTCATCAATCATTTATTAAGCACTCATTAATTTGCTTTTATTGAACACTTAATAATTAAAAAAATTCTAAGAGAGCGTGTCCTCTGAAGACTGAGAAAGGTAAAACCTGTGAGGAATGCAGAGCACTCTGAAAATACATCACTAAGATTACTGAAAACCTTTCTTCTTAATTTTATAAAACAACCATAAATGCTGCTTTCATATCCTTATATTTAAATGTGTTTAAAACATGGATAAAATATTTTCAGCTGGAGCTGAGGTTAAAAATAAAGATGTGGTCTGTCATCAGAGATGGAGCTGCAAGCAGAGTTGCAATAGGAGTTCACATATTTGGTATTTTCAGATATTTCAAAGCACTAGGTTGATTCTCCTTTTTTATACATTTTACAGTGTGGAATGAAAATAATTTCTGAATTGCAGAGAAGTGGCACTATGTTCACTTCAAGGCTCTTGCTGTCCTTGGGATCCATGGAGCCTGCACAACATCTATCTTATTCCAAATACTTTCATTTGAAGATTGAATTACAAAGTAGTTATAGCCATTACTCCCACTAAAATGGACTTGCAGCCCCTGGCTGAAATTAGCAGCACAATCTTTTCCTACTTTTAAAAGTCAGTTTTGAGCTTGCATCCACACACAGCTGAGGAGAAAAAGGAAGCAGTGCCCTGCAAATCATCTCCTCATATACTGACTATATTTTTTGCCAGTTCTACTGATCCATAAAGAAAAGCAGTGACAAACACATAAATACCTCCAGAAGTGCAATCCTTTCAATCAATCTTTCTTCAGTTTCTTCAACCAAACTGACAGAAGGCAATGTAGAGGCAAGTGCTTCTAATTCCTTATTGAAAACTAGGCATTCCTCATCAAATACCATCCAATCCTAAAAAATACATTGAATTGTTAACACAGCACACATCCATTTGCATTTTAATACACCAGACTCAGGCCTTAATGCCTTCTCTAGCATCAGCAGCTCTTGCTTTAATGAAATATAACACAAAAATAAGTGAATAATATGTAAGTATCGAAGTGAGACATGATTTCACCACAGATGAATTAATTATGCATTCTCCAAAATCTTTAAGGAGGCTTGTTTTAAAGTGGTGTATGCAATTTTTTATTCTCTAGGGATGTTCTAAGATTATTTGTTGAATTTTTGAAGTTTTATTTAAAAGCGGTGCTGGTCTTTTTCTGCCTCAAAGGGCTCTTCTGTCAGTCCAGATACTCAGAAATTACAGCAATAATAAAGTGTGATGTGTTGAAATGTCCACTTCCAGAGATTTTCAAGAAGAAAGTTGGTTTACTGACACACACAGAATAAGTAATAAATAGACTGTTGCTGTCCAGTGGAAACAAGAAAGGACAACTACTAGCCAAAGAATCACTGGTAGGACAAGAGCTGCTCCAGATGCAACTTTTCTCCTTCCCTCCAGGTTTTACTCTTGGGTGTCTTTTGATTTATTACCTTTAACAGGCTCTCTAAGTGTATACCATACTGGCAGGCCTTCTGCTCCAGCAATTTGACTTCATTCACCAGCTCTCTCCAGAATTCCTCTCTCTTTTGCAGGACAGAAGGACTCACTCTCTTGGAAAACATTTCCATGTAAGCCATGTGCGTCATGAGGTTGTGGAAAAAATCCTGGAAAAAAAACCCCAACCAAACAAGTTAAAGCTTGCTCTTTAAGAGAGATCACACTCCCACAGCAGGAGTTCTAAGGCTTAAGTGGGAGGCAGGACACAATAATCCTTTGGGATAACTATAAGAAAGATGTGTTTTCCTTACACAGCAGTGTGTTCTGAGGTAAGCACAAGTAGCAAGTGATCACCAAAACAGGTGCTATTTTGGTCTACTGAAAAACTTGTCTTTGTTTTCTGCACATACACCAGTCCCTCCCTTTTGCTGTGAGCCAGTCACTCCCCTCCACTACACTGGAGAGAAACCAGTCACAGAACACAGTGCTCCTTGCTGACCTGAGCAGTGCTGTGATGAACAACCCATACCTTGTGATTTTTCAGGTGACACTGCAGAGCTGCTCTGCTTTTTGTTAAGTGCTTTGGATCTTGTGCCATCTTCTCTCTTCCAATAGCTACCAGCTCTGCAAACCCACAAAGCAAGTCCTCATACTGGCTTTCACTGATGGAAAGGGAGTTCAGCTCCACATACTTGGCTTTCAGAATCCCCCACATGTCATCCAGAACATCCTACAAATCAAACACAGTGTAGCGAATTCATGAAGGACAGAAACTAATCCCACAAACCCAAAGAATAGAAAATAACCATCAGCCTTTTGATGCTGCAAATGCATTGCTTAGAAGAATCAAGCCTTGCTGAGTAAATGGAAACTGTACTGTACTCTTACCTCTAATTTATAAGCTTCCTGGATTAAGGTGATAGGTAACTGCAATCTCTCTCCATGGCCTCTCAATTTTGCTACTTGGTTTTCAAAGTTTTGCAGCTCCACAGCACAGGCATCAATTTTCTGCATGAAGGACAAAATTAACTATTAGGAAGAGTTCAATTTCAATAAACTTTCCATCATCACTGGTAGTGCAATGAATCCAGTGGCTGGATCTGTCCTGTGCTAGCACTTCAAAAAATCCAAAGAGTTTATAAACTGAATGGACAAAACATGGCATAACTTACTGTGCTCACACAGCACAGCCAAGAAGGGAATTCAGGTCTTGTGTCTCAGGACAACATTCAACATGCCTTTCCATTTACTAACTCAAGAGCAGCCATTAAAAGGAATCATGGACTCAGAAAACAGTTTTTTCTTATGAATCAGAAATACTCAGGGATTGAGAGACGATCCCTCTGAAGGAAGTAAAGCTATGTACTTCTGGCATTCCTTTTCCAAGAGTGGTTACCTAACAGAATATAGCCAATCCTTGCTAGGGAATTCAGCAGGGAACACAGCTCTCAGTCTGGCAGAAAATTATGCCTCTAAGCAAGGTTATGAGCCTGTAAGAAAAAAAGCTTCAGAATACCCTCCCTGCTTTGGTAATAAATAGGTAAATGGCCAATGACCATTCTGGGGAGGATATGCAGTCTGTTAATTTTTAATTTTCTGCTAATCCAAATAAAGGTCAAAGAAAATACCTCCACTGGTCAAATTCCATATGATATAGTGCTCAAAAATGCTGCATGAGAAGACAGAAATACCAGAGTCCTATTCCCACAAAGAAAAGGTAGTTTGACATAAGAAAAGGCCTAACATGTGTAGCTGTTTCTCCCCTGCCATAGTATGGGGTGTATTTGCTCTGGGAGGTTATAGACAGACTGGTTCCTCCACTCCAACAACTAAAATGTCTGAAATTAGGTCTGAGTATGGATTGGGTGTAGCCAAAAAAAAAAAAAAAA
>VXBQ01002176.1:1176100-1288084 GCA_013400175.1 Phainopepla nitens
GGGTGGTGGTGAATATGGCAAATACTGCACTCTCTCCTTTTCCCATTTGGGAAACCTAAGTTAGACTCAAACTTTAGAAAATATGAAATTTCACAAATTGCAGAAAACTGGAAGTAATAGCTAACACTGTAAAAACTCTCATTTCCTTCAAATAAAATTACCTGAAGCTGTTCAGAAGCATTATGTCCACATAGTTCATTCAAGCATTGCTGCAGAGCAGCTTTTTTCTCAGTTAACTGATCATAGAGTAGCCTGGTTTGATTCTGCAAAAGGAATAAACATCAGAAATGTATCACATAATACGGAGTATAGTAATGACCAGACAAAATTACACAGCAAACAAAATTACTACCCCTTTAAGTAAAGGCATTTTTTTCTCTTAAACAAACAAACAAACCAACAGCAAAATAAAATATATGGAGTAATTGGATGAGGGAAATTTTGAGTCTGTGTAGTATTTAAGAAGCAGATTACTCTGTCACAATGATCCTCTGTCACTGCAAAAATCTGGGAAACTGGTAAGAGAATCAAATTATTCTCTTCTGAAAATGGGAAAATGAGCCCATTATTGGGGACTGATGGAGCTCCATGGATTCTGCATAAGTAAACACTGCAAGACTTGTTCTGTGGGTGTTTGGAGACAACATCCCAGTGTTCTTCAAAGGAGCTGCTTTGTTATTCAGCAGTAAAGGGCCAGGATGACATGCAGATGATGAGCACACAGGAGTTTTTCTGGACATTGCAAACTGTATTTCAAAGACCAGACTCTTCCTTCTTTCGTTTAGACTAAACACCTGATCTGAATATTTTCCAGCAATAGTTAGTAGATTTAGCCCATCACAAGAATCTAATGAAAAGCTTCCCAAGATCTACTTTTCCAACAAAGAAGAAGGAAAATATGTGAAACTATGGCTTCTGCTTCTGTGGCACAAAATCTAAAGGAACAGTAAATGCAGTGGGGTCAAATCAACCTCCAATACATTGCTAAAAATATCCCAGTGTCAGACATGGCACCACAAGGGAGGAAGTTTGCCTCTCCTGAGGACACAGCAGCTGAAAGAATATATGAAACCCTCCTTGGCCTAGTCCCTACACACAGAAATTTGCTTTAGCCTGCAGCTCAGCCTGCAGGGGATCCCAGGTTACTTCCATACTTTCTGCATGCAAATTTTTTACTGTGATCTAGGCCTCTGTGGCAATCAGCATTGCAAACAGCACTGTAACCAGCAAAATTAATCTGCTTCTTGAAAGGCCACAGCAAGTTTTTTAAGTAGAGAAAAAAGGAAAAAAAAGGAAAGCCAATTAGAGGTTGCTCATCTGTAACCCAAATGCATTAACACTGACAAGCTTAACAGATGCTGTGAAACAAGATGTGCATTTGGCAGTGGAGTACCAGGTAATTGCTATTATGATCCAGCCCAGCTTTCATGGAGCTGCTCCTTGAAGCAGTGGCAGCTTGGGTTTGTTCCAGCCGCGCCTGCAAGTTGTTAAAGCACTCGCAGAAGACATCTGTGCTCCCACCAGCGCAGCTGATGGACTTCAGAAGATCATCCTTTTTATCACTCAGATCAGCATGAAGCTTTTGCAGCTCCACAGACAGAGTCTAGAGGGTTGAGAGAAAAACAATGTGAGTGAAAATGTTCTATTCAAGGGCTCTTGCCTATAAGAGGCAGCAGGACTCAAGTTGATAATTGTTAAAAGCAACAAGCCCAAATCTATGCAACACAAAATAGTTTGGCAGCGTTATTCCCGAATAATGCCAGCAGAACAGAGAGCAAATACCAGGCCATTTACATTCTGCTGTAACAAAAATCCACTGGGGTTTGTGCTTCCCTGAAGGATTTGGGGCAGTTACCTCGTAGAGAGCCTGCTGCACAGCCGCCTCTTCAGTGGAGAGCACGGAGGTGTTCAGCATCTCCTCCATGTTATTCAAACACCGGCTAATTGCCAGAAGCAACTCAAACAATTTTCTGTCCAAATTGGAAGAGACTTCCTCTGCCACATTATCCTGGGTGAATGCAAGCCAGTTTTCAGTATTTTTACCCAAGGCATGGCTAAAATTCATTCACTCGTATAAGGTTAGAAGTTCGCTCAGCTAATACTAAAATGGAATTAATGAGATCCTGAGGGACAGACTTGGATATATGCATGTAACATTCAGAGCTGTCGAGGCCAAAGCTGGGATAATGACCCTTTATGTACTGGACAGTGGCTGTGCTCTTACACATCTCTAGTCTCAGCCATGAGCACAAGAAGTTTGTCTTGTCGGCTCCAGTCCTGCAGATTTGCTGAAATCATTCACAGGCTCCTTGCTTTATAGTTTGAGGATTTTTTACCCACACTAGCAAACTTTTGGACTCAGGTAGAAGTATCACAGTGGAAACCTGGAATGTTTCCTCTCAAAATCCTCAGCCTGTTTCTACATTACAGACCATACCCCACACAAAAGCTCACTACAGTGAATGCCATTTGCAATAATATGATTACTGTCTGTTTCCCAGTGTCCAAACAGTGTCTTGTGTCTAGAATCCCTAGGGTTTTTTGCAATGCTTAGGACATGCAAAAAAAAAAAAAAATAGCCCTGTGCATTTTTACCTGTGCATGCACCACATTTGCTTCCTGGCTTAGGTCTCCCAGCTGGACAGTATAAGTTTTCAGCTCTTCCACAGTTGGGGTTCCTGCACCTGAGAATGTGCCTCGAGGGAGCATGTTCATCTTTGTTGTGATCTAACATTTGGAAAAAGAACATTGCAATTAGAAGAACAGCTCAAATGAAGACAGGCTATGGGCAACAAAATAACACTCCTGTCAAAAAGCATTAAAAGATTCAAGGCACTGATATAAAGCACCTGGATAGCTTGGCTCCCTTTTCATGGGCAGAAGTTGGGCGGGCTATGTCCTGATGGGAGCTTGACCAAAAAAGGAGCCTCTGATTCCCAGCTTTATGGGCTACAGCTGTAGTTTGGGTTAAGGCAACCCTACTGCCCACTGCAGGGAAAGTCTTGCCTCAAGAAGAGCTGACATTCATCCTTTTATATGCCAGATATTCTTCCATGTATTGCAGCAATTTCAGAGGACAGAAAATCCAATAATTCTAATTTAGTATGAACAAAACTGTTAATAACAGGAAGTATAGTTTTATCCAAGCACTCAAAGTCTGTCCAGAACATACACACAGCTCGAACTCTGCTTTTGATGTGTGAGAATGAGAGAACACAATGGTGAATGGCAGAACAAAATTTAAGCCAGAGATTTGCTGTGACCCAAATGTTCTCACTTGTGGGAACTGAGATTTCACCCACATCCACAGGAATCACCTGTGAGGTTACTGGATAACTCCCTTAGCTCTCTTGAAAGAAGTAAGGAGATAACATCTGCTCTGAATATTAACCACAGGGATTCACCTAAGTGCTCCCACACTATGCTTAGCAGTCACTACTTCAGAGACATGATTTACCTCAAAGTAAAATTAAAAGACAATTAGGAAAACACCATGCAGTAACAACCTCCTCTGGAGAACCCTTGCACAGATTCCAGTCATCTGATGGAGAGCCATGCTGCTATGACACAGAAAGATACACTAATTGCTATCTACACTATCAGAGTGTTTTATGGAACTTAAACAAACCTGAGGTTCCACAAGCTGGCAGAGAGGAGATTTCATCTTTGATGACAGCTCCTGTTGTAAATATTGCCACTTATTACCCATTTGATCCTTTGGAGGTAATGTGGCATCAGCCTGCTTGCTCTGTGAGTCAGATTCTCCATTGCTGCATTGAGAAAACATTGTTAGAATGACAATTACTGAAGCAGAGTAAGTAAAACTAGGTTTCTCTTATAAGATTACCCTCCTGCTGCCTCAAAAGCAAAGTGAAACCAAGTGCATGTATGATTATTAATCCGAGCTTTGATAAACTTGTTTGGACTTTCCCCTTTGAATGAAATATGCCAGGGCCCTGCTGGCAGCCTCCACCTCTGAAATGACAACATGGGGAGCACAGTCCTGTAGGAAGCCTTGTTTCCATGCTGGAAGGTGCCTGATCCCAATGTCCTTTTCCAAAGCTGCTGCCTTGACACTGGCTGGGTGTGTCTGTGCATTTGTACACCTCTGTGAACAGAGGTACCCAACCTGCCTACAGATAGGCCTGATTTAGCTCCTGGCAGGTGTCAGTCCTGCCTGTTAGCGAGATCCTAAACTCTGGAGTCAGCCCAGTATCAAAGAGGCTGTCACATAAATGAGCTTCCATTTCTCTGCACTGCTGAGGGCAGAAATCCCCAAGCTTCTGCCATTTATCTTCTAAAGGCACACAGAACCAAAGAACAGAACCAGGGGTGCCACTGCAAGGCTTCAGCAGGTTTAGGCAGTTTTACATCACTGGATCTGGTAACTGACTGTGTTATTCTGTACCTGGATTCTGATTTTGGAGTCACGCTGTCCTCAAGCTGTGGCTGCATTTTTTCCACGCACAACTCGATAAAGTCAATGAGGCTTTTCTGCTCAGCTGCTTTTAATTTCAGGTCCTGTGCACAGAGAATAGCATGAAAAGTTATGTGAACTGTAATAATCTGAAATTATGATTATGCTTTTCCAATCACATTTTACGTGAAATCCTTTAGCACAGAAAATAATCATTTAGCTAAGAAAATAAGACTACATCTGTCAGAATAAAATGCAGCTTATGTATGAACATGAATTTACAGAACAAACCATTTTCTGCAAACATGCGTTTTAATGGAATATATTTCTACCTGAGCTAAAGTTTTAAAAGCAAAGCTCAACCAGAAACAAATTACATATACAAATTAAACACCACCAAGTGCAATCCTTACATAAAGAAACAGGCAAGGGAAAATGGGGATTTGCTCAAATATGAATTCAAGTTCCATCAGTTGAAAGGAGAGTGTTGACTGAAAAGTGAGCAATTGTAGCATCTCAAGCTGGACCAGCTTCTCCAGCTCTTTTCCAATAGCAAGAAAAAGACAAACATTAATTTACAATTAGCAAAATAGAAGTAATTTGCAGAGCACAGAACATTACAGGATTTTTCTATTTTGCTAACAACTTTAAAAGTCATAGTGAGTGAGCCCATGGGAATACGTTCACAAAAACTTTAGTTACAAACTTACCTTCAAAAGCAGTATCAGTGTATAGATTCAGATTTCATAATACATCAGTGTTTTTGTTTTGTCTTGCTTTGTTTCACAATGACTCGGATGGCATCACCCATCCCTCCAATCTCCTAGCTTTATGATATTACTAAAACTTTTGGACAAGGGATTTTAGGGGTGAGGCCTTTCTCCATCTGGACAAACTCTCCAAGTCCTGCAGGAGATGGGCAGCTGAAACCTACCCTTGACAGAGTTGTTCCCACAGGGAAAACTGCAGCAGTCCCCCTGTGCAGCTGTCCCCCAGCCCACAGGGGATGTGGAGCAGCCTGGCCCTGGATGGGAGAAGAATTAATTACCTGTGGCTGCTGGAGCCCGTTGTGCCACGGCTGTTGGGCAAGGGGCAGCTGGGATGTGCTGAAACCATCAGAGTGCAGGATCTCCAGGGGCTCTGGGGCAATCCTCTCCCTGCTGGGAACCTGTAAAGAGACACCCATTGTGGGAAGGCTTCTGGACTTGACAAGAGAGCAGAACCCCACAGGTGCAGCTTGGGGAAAGGGCAAAAGCAGAGCTGCCTTGGACAGCCTGTGCCACACACAGAATCAGCAGCACTTGAAACACAACTGCTACTTTTGCAAAGATTTTTGTCCAGTTGAATTTACTGAAAGTTTTAACATCCTGACCATTCTAACCTTCTGCCAAGGTCCCTCATATGTCTCCCCCAAGAGTTACTTCACTTTCTTGCTTTTCCTGCTGGCAGATTGGGTGATACCAACCCTCCCTTTTTTTTTGTTTGTTTGACCAAAATACAGGGATGTGCAATTCATGCTTATAAATTTGGTCACGCACCAAGATTTTCAATCTGTCTGTGCTCCCACAGAAGTATTTCACCACAAGCTTTTACCAGGGCTAATTCACACCAGAGGAACTGTGGCTGCTCTTAAATACATCAAGTGGTCAGGTGGGTTTCTCTAATCCCTTGCACAATAGGAGCTCTGAAGTCAGGAGTTACCATCTCACCCATCTCTTTCCAGGGAAACTCAGCAAAGACTGCAGCTGACAGAATTCACTGCATTTAAACATTCTTCAAAAGGAAAATTACTTAAAGGCCTCTCTGCTGTGATACTGTCACAGACAAACATCATGGCCTTTCTGAGGCATTTAAAACCAAACCAAATCCTAAGTCTTTTTTCTGTGCTCTTAGCAAAATGCTGGCCTCTGTCACTGAGCACTTAAAGCAGGTAAGATGCTGTTCAGAGACTCATTAAAAATCCATACTTGTTGCAAACTACAATTATACAGCACTGTAAAGTAGAATAATGGCAACTCTGACATTTCTCCCTTCTTTGCTTCACGTGGTGAGCTCTAACTGATTTTCTGCAACTACAGACCATTAAAGCACCAGGACTCTCAACTCTTGCCCTGCACAACATTCATATGCTTTACCTGCTCTTCACTGCACTTGTCTTGAAGCATCATCTGGACATTTTCCAAATTGCGCTTCACCTCCTTCAGCTTCAAGGAAAGAGCCTCTGTCTTTTGTTGGTAGTCTGCACTATCTCCACAATCTTCCAGTAAAGAAAGGACCTTTTGTTCAATCTCTGATAACCTCACCTAGAAGGGACAGCAGATAATTACTCATTCTCAGAAGTGCAACACTCCTTTTCTGACAGCATTCCCAAGACAATGCTCTCACCTCCCCTGTCTGAAAAGAAGAGAAACACGAAGGGAAAAAGAGAAATAGCGGCAATCCCTCTAGATTTTCTCCAACGTAGTCTTCTTATTCTGGACAATTAAATGAATTTTATACAGAGTTAAGTCTTAAAACTGTTTCAAACAAGAGCATCTGCAGGAGGTTATCTTACCTCAGACATCAAGTAACAAAAAGAGGAGAGCAGAAATTACAGACTCCATTTGAATGCAACCAAGAAGGCAACACACCTCAGCTGGGGAGAAAGAGGCAATGCACACACAGCTCACATCATTCTTTGGGAGGAATGATGCTGAACTACCGACACATAGGAACGTTTCCATGTGTCAGCCAGGCCACTGTAAACTGTTGGGATCTGATTTCTGATCCAAGCTGCTGTGAATCAAAGTGCATCCCTGCATACTTTAAACTCACATTTTTAAGGTGAACATGGAAAAAGGCACCATGACTCAACTGCAAAGTAATCAACTGCAATAAATTAATTGCTTTACATCATATGCCCATATCTAGAGACCATTTCTCTTCCATTCTATTTGTATTTTTCTGTGTAGATCTCGACTGGGTTAGAGAACCCCCTTCCCCTGCCCAAGTTCATGTCCTAACACTGAGCCAGATTGTTTGAAGCTGACAGGAGTTCAGCAGTGCTTAGAGCTGCCTGAAACCTACTTGTTTTTACCAGCTGGAGCTGCCCTGGTGAAGCCTATGCTGACAGGAACCCTGAACAGAAGCCAGACACAGCTAGCTACTTAGGAGCATCCAGGATCCTAATTCCCACCGAGATCAGCACCTGAGCACTTGGCTGAACCACAGCCTAAACCCAGAGGCACGCCAAGCCAATTAAAAACAACCACCCAAACCAACAACAGAACAGCTGGTAATGTCTCTCAGTAATTTAAAATGGGGACCCTTTGGTATTGGCTCCTTTATTGTGAGTGAAATTTGTTGCTCTGGGTAGGCTCAGTGCTTGAAGCAAACTGGCACACCAGACTGGCACCACGGGGAGCCTCAGCCTTGTTTTAATCTGCACATGCTGCATGCCAGGGCTTCCTCCCAGCCAGCCCATCGTGCCAGTGCTGTTTTCCTCCTCCCATTTTCACCAACAGGTACCACCCACTCCTTTTGTTCTGCTACCATGGGGGCAAGATGCTGCCCCAGGTGCACAGCAGTAGCACCACTATCACCACTGCTCACTGAGGGTAGGGGGAAAGCCACTATTTTTCTACCTGTGCTGGTAGTTTATGGAAAAAACTGAAAAAGTAGAATCTAGCAGCATGGAAGCTTTCTTAGGCCAGTCTCTTAAATCATTCTTTTCCAAACAGAAAGTGAAAATGTCAAAAGAAAAAAAAAAATGTTCTTTTGTTTCTAGCTGATCAAGACCGATGAAAAATTGTCTTTTAATAGAAGCCTCAAACTATAGTCAGCCATGATTTTGAAAATAATCCAGATCAAACCAAAGCTTTACATATACTCCAGAATTCCACCTGAATCTCCTAGATGAACTCAGATCCCAACTCTAAAACCAGGTATTTTAACCGAACCCTGGCAAAGCTTAAGCTGAAGCCAAGCAGTCACCTGTTGTGTGCACAGAGTGAGGGAGCTGCTGAAGCAGGAGAGAGGCAGCAGGCAGGGCAGTTCTGCAGACACACCCCCAGGAAGGGGACTGGGGCATGGCAGCAGCAATGTCACCACCTTACCTGGCAATCAGCAAGCTGTGGCTCCACCATCTGCTGCCTTTGGGGGGTCTGAGGGTCTGACCTCAGGGACATTTTAGTTTTGTCTAGCCATTGTTCCAGCTCGGCCACCTGGGCCTGGCACACCAGGAGGATGGATTCTGGCTCAGGCCTCCCTCCATCCAGCGCTGTCGGCGAGCCCGGGGCGGCGCTGGGGACTGCAGGCGGCTGGTGGCTCTGGAGCAAAGCACATCAAAGCAGCCTGGTGAGGCACCTGCTCCTGCAAGTTCCCTCCCCTCCCCTTACCAGTGAGAGATGATTAACTTCCACACTCACTGAGCCCCAAAACAACTCTGTCGCTGCGCTCCCAGACTCGAGCGGGGTGGGGGGGAGAAAAAAAAAAACCACAAACCAAGAAGGAAAAAAGGAAAGAAAGGGAAACTCAGCAGGCAGGCGATCCAAGATCTGGTGTAACAGGTTTCCAGGCAGCGATTTGCATCTGCAGGGATCTACCTGAGCACGGCAGCTATACCTGAGTGCACAGGAAGTGATGACTCACCATTAACCTGTTCTCCCCTGAGGAGAGATGTTTTTCTGTGGGAGTTACACACAGAAGCAATGCAGATGGAAGCTGCAGAACAAGCTCTTGGACAACGTTTACAAGCTACGTGTGTGGGTTCAGTTCCATCAGTTAAATACGCTTTACTCGCACTCTAGGTCACACAATAACAAAACTGTATTTTTAAGGACACCTTGTGCCCTTCTTCTTAAAGACACTCCTTGAAGAAGCAATACTGCATTGCACGTGTCCATAACAAAAGTCCAAAGTACTTGGAGATAAAGAGTGGTGACCTGGAAGGCTGCACAGGTCTGTATATGCCTCCACACATGCAAATATTGGTACTTGGTAAGTAAATGAAGCACAGCATAGGAACAGAACTACCTGAATGCTCCTGTGGCTCCAGAACACGCATTCAGGCAACTGAGATGGCCAGTGCTAGTGCACAAGCTTCATCTTCAAATGACATTTGGTGGGGGAAAAAAAAAAAAAAAGAGCCAAAATGCACTGTTCCAGCTATCAATGTCATCAGAGAATGACAGAATAGCTTGGCTAGGAAAGAGCCATTAATGGTCATCTAGTTCCAAACTCCTGCCACAGGATATTGGAAAAAAATTTCTTCACTGAAAGGGTTGTCAGGCATTGGAATAGGCTGCCCAGGGAAGTGGTGGAATCAGCATCCCTGGAAGTGTTCCAAAAATGTGTAAATGTGGGACTTAGAGATGTGGTTTAGTACTGAACACGCTGGTGCTGGGTTAATGGTGGGACTCTGCGATCCTGGAGGTCTCTTCCAACTTTAACAATTCCAGGATGCTGTGATGCTAGGAGCTGAAGCTGCTCAGTCACCAGACTGCTGCTCCTGATCATCCTGGAGCACTCCTGTCTCCATACACTCTTCAGTATTTAACCTAGAGGCTGCTGCCCACTCTTCTCTTAGCATGTCCTCCACAAAGCAGCAACACATGTCAAGCTTCTTAATTCCTCCTGTAACTGCCATTTAAAAATTCTATGGCTGATGTATGTTTACATCACTCAAACCCCTCCATTCATGCCTGTATGAATGACAGCAGCTTCCTTGCTGTTGTTCCCTAGAAAATTGCACTTTCAAGGAGCAATGGAAAATTTATCACCTGGAGCACCAATATGAAGAGGACAATAAAGGGTTGCAGGTATCCTACCACATCATACTGCAGCAAACTCCAGTAGCAAAAACCACAATGGACCAGGGCCTCTGCCCACTAGGTGGGTCACACAACTCACTCAGGAGGTCACCTTGTTCAGGCCTTCCAACTCACCAGAGCCAGACTGCCATCACCTGTGCCAGGACCTTCAGTGCCCTCTGAAGTTTGCAGAGATGTTTCCTCATCATGTTTACTGTGTGATTCAGTTATAACATCCTCATCCTGGAGAGAGAGAGGCAACAGTGGAAATATTTCTTATCTTCCATACAGATGTGCAGTAGTGGAGATGTGGCACTTCGGGACATGGTTTAGTGGTGGACCTGGCAGTGTTTGGTTTATGGCTGGACTCAATCTTAAAGGCCTTTTCCAACCTTAGTGACTTTCTGATTCTATGTTCCATCACCTTGTTGTGCTGGAGAAGCCTGAAAGAGCAGGAACCACTCAACCTGTTGTGGTCCTGGCCCAGGAATATTCAGAGAGAGCTGTTTTGTTATGCCTGTGGCACTGATGTACAGAAACAAACAATTGCAGCTGTCACAACATTACTGAGGCATCATGAAGAACAGGATAGAATGGCACCAAAACTGTAGCTGATTCAGCGTCCTAGACACTGAATTTCTGATGTACAAAGAAATTTTCTTTGTACTGATTTTCGCATATGCAAAGAGAACCTCTTCTACAAATCATCCCTCACATTTTTAGAGACTTTCCAAGAATCAGTGAAACAAGTTGCTACTACTAAATGTGCATTTCTACCTTTGGGGGTTTTGTGAAGCTAAAAGGAATTAGAACCATTAAATCATTTAGACTGGAAACAACGCTTGAGGCCACTGAGTCCAACCAATATGTACAACAGAAAAAAGAGATTCTAAATGGCAAGATTTAGTGTGAGATGGAAGATATGAATATGACCGCCTTGTCCTGCATTCCTACAGTTATCTTGCATTGCAGGCTTCAGCAATACTTAGGGGACTTGTGCAGATGTTTCCCACAAAGATGAGTTCCTATCTCCACAGAGATAAACCCGAGTGCATTACCTGAACAATGCCATCTGACAAGGTACCAGAAGACCAGGAGGTTGCACTGTCTTCCTTGAGCCTTTCATCATCTCTTTCTGAAGGCCAAAAGCTGGCATCTTTCTCTGTGGCTGTACTTCCCTTTGAAAGCAGTAACAGCTCAGCTTTAGTCTGTGACCAGGAAGCTCAGATATTCCTCCAGGCAATGTAAAGCACTGCAAACTTCTAATAACACTTGGCTCTGTTTCTGCCTTGTTTATCTATCGATCTACATTTGTGTTCCCCAAATCCCACCTCTCTTCGTGCTCTATAGCTCTGCTGCAAGATGAATGGCAGCTGGATGACACTGATAATGTTCTCTAGAGACTGCAGAATATTCTCATTTTTACAATATTAAAAAAAACCCTGAAAAAAAACCCAAACAAACCAACAAGCACCAAACCAACCAGAAGACACTATCTATATTTCTGCTGTCCTGTCCCCTAAAGAGTCCTACATGTAAAGAAGATTGTGCCAGTGAAGGTGCAGAGTGAGAAACCCTGGAACTGAAGTGCTTGGATCAACAGTGAGGCACAAGCTCTTCAAGCTGTTTGGACTTCTTTACACTGTCTTGCCATGGAATTTTTTTCCAAAAGCAATAAGCTTTGCTCCTCTGCAATTCACCAGGACATTTAGACCCCTCAGATTCAGAGCAACCTGTAGGGCAGTGTCCCCCAGTTTCTCCCAAAAATCTCTTCTATTTTAACTTCACTCTCAATAGTCTAATCACACCCTTTTTTTTTTCTGAAGTTCAAACATAAAAACAAATTTTGTTGTTTCTTTAATGTTTTGGCATTTCAGAGGCTAATTCTTCCTGAAACCGACCTCCACATGGAAACATTGGTGTTTAAGGCCATATTTTGCCATTAACACTTCCATAAAGGGGGCATTACTAAATAGGCAATCCCACCAAAAGCAGGACCACACCTCACAGAACAAGTGTAATACTGGCACTGGAATATTGGTACACTGGCTTGAGTGCAACTCCTTTGGATCCTGGAGTGATAACAGATATTTGAAGTCGTTCTGAAATATTTCAGATTTTCACATTTTTCATAATTTCTCCTTTACCAAAATCTTCTATCTTACATATACAGCTGTATATATATAAAATACACTAGACTCACCTTGCTGTGCAAAGAATACTCTTCTGATTCTTCATCTAAGGAAGGTAGAAGAGATATCACTCCTCTTTTTTTCAACTACAAAAATACACACAGAGAGACAACCCAATTAATCATGATAAGAAAAGCGAAAGCCTCCTCACTTCTGCCTGTAAACCAAAACAAATTTACCACTTGAGATCCACTTCTGGAGAAACATTTGAACATCTGGCAACCTACATTAAAGTAATTGAAAGCTGCAGGTTCTAAGCACTTCTGAAAATTGGGATTTAATGCTGTTAGGTTTCAACAGCACATCTACAAAAGGGACAAATTTCATTCTGCCCCATGAAAATAATTTACTGAAAATCCCAGAACTGATTATCAGCAAAACTACACATGGAGCATTTTGCTGTTGATTGACACAAACTTCATGTTGAAAGTAAAAAATGCTAAGAAATAACCAGAGGCACACCTCTCCTACCTTCTCCTAGACATGTCTCACACTCAGGCCTTCTGAACAGAAAGGGGAGGAGAGACAGCATTGATTCACACGGGCAGGGGTGCTCCTCTCTCACATGCCACTCCTCCAGGAGCAAGAAAGGGTTATTTACCTCCCCTCTTTGGCCCTCAGGTGAATGATCACTTACCTGCTGACTAGAAACATCAGTCCCAATCAGGTCACTCTGTGCTAATACAGACGCTGGAGGTTCATCTGCTGCTTCAGACACTTCTTGCTGTAGGCTCTGGCGAAGCTCAGACATGGAATTCTTCATCTGGGTAAGGAGATCTTCCTTTCTTTGGCACAGCTTTATGATTTCTTCTTTTACAGCTTCCATTTCTCCCTAAGGAGCAACAACACCTGTAAGCATCCATTTTTCTTGTTTAACCAAACAGCAGTGTAACAGATGACACCAGTGATGCATCTTACTGGTACTGGGGCTATTTCCCCCTTTTCCTTTTTCTGGGCTTTAGGACAGTTCCCCATGGTCACTGCAGATGTCCAGGTACATGCAAACCCACAGCACCAGATTCAGCTCAGGACAGCACTTGCCACTTGTGATGCAGGAGTTGGCAGTGTGGAAGGAAATGTGGCAGGCTGGAATGAATTCTAACTAGGTCCTGCATATCCATGAGAACACCAGCTTCCTCCAGGACAAAGGGAATGCAGATGGGTTACATTGCTCTGTGTGTCAGAGCAGGTGATGTGACTTCCCAGTACCTTCCCTGGCAGCCTGACACTGAACACTTGGGAAAGCCCTGAGGAGGGCAAAGACAGCAAAGGAGGGTAGCTCAGGGCTCAGTCTTTGGTGAAGCTGGCCCAAGGGAAACAAACCATTTGGTGGGAGTTGGGGATGTGCCTAGGGCCAAAATTATCCCATGTCTTTGAATGTGATACTGGGAGAAATAAATGGACCCCAACAAAGCTTAAGGAAAATATTTAACGTTTCGCAGAGACTAAACAGTAACCCAAGTAACTGCACTAACAAAGGGGAAAATGCATCTGTACCCGGTCTACTTCCTGGCCATGACTATTGCTCCAGCCAGTGTTTTGCCCTTAGAGTTTTCTCCTAGGGCTTTCTTTACCACCCAGCCTCCAGGTGAACCAAGAAATCTCAGCAAATAACAGAGTAAGACAGGGCATGGAATGAATTGCCCTACTCCCTTCATTACTGAAAGTGCTAAAGCTCTTTGAAGCATTGTTTCTTGCTTAGAAGACTGAAACCTGGCTAAATATCCCTTTGCACACTGGGCTCAGTTGCTCACAGCAAGCTTTGATGCCAGGCTTGAAGTGAGAACAGCACTGGCTCCACACCATGCTCTGTCATTAGTGATGTTATGCAAGTAATAATCTGTGGCAGATGAAAGCAGTGAGACTGCTGGTCCTGTCTCCACTACAGCTTCTGTTAATAGCTCTAGGGTGGCAGCATGACAGGAAAGGTGGAGGGAAGAACTCCAGCAAATTTTCAAAGGACACGGGAACTCTGCTCTGACAATGCCTTCTTCCTTTTGTGGACTCAAAACCACAAGATAAAATCATCCAAAGGTAAAGGAAAGAAAATGTCATTGAAATGAAGAAACAGACATCCATGACAATTTGGCATGTTTTTATGAATGTCCACTAGGAACACTATATCCATTCATTTCACTGCAGGAGACTTGCCAGCATAGATTTGCCAGCTACTCTTCTGCAAACTTAATTAGCCATAACATTCTCAGAAACCAAATCTTTCTTAAAATCACCTCTTTTTCTGAAATCCTTTAGTAAGATGGGTGATTTCACTGCCCACTTCTATTCATGCAGTGCTGTATCTGCCACGTTTTCTGCTAAAACAAGAACTATCAAACATAAAATCCTACACTCAGAGACAAAAACAAGGAAGAATCAGGAAATGAGTCATGCTGAGCACTACACCAAGCCTCCAACATCCAACCAGCTGCCAGCAGAGCAGCTATGTACTTGGGAGCCTACTGAGTGATTATAGTTATTAGGCAAGTACAATGTAAGTGTATTAACTTTACTGTGACTGACTGGAAAAAAATAAGCATTTCAGAGGCACTTTATAAATAGTCATTACATTTAATTAGTAATTTCCTGACTTCTGCGGTGCTATCCTTAAAACACATCTTATTTTTGCATTAAAAAAATAAATTCACCCAATATAGAAAGCAGCTGACTGTAGAGAGAAAAGGAACACATTTACCAGTGATGAAAACAGTGTGGCAGTAAGGACAAAGAAAGGATCTAACCCTAACCAGAATCCCCAAAAGTAGCATTGCATGACCAGTTATCAGAAAGGGACTTGGTTCTCTCCTTAGGCACTATCCCAAGCTGCCACCTCAGGAAAATGAGCAGGATGCTGAGCACAGGTAAGCTCTCAGTGCTGCATACTGTTCCACCAAAACAGCTGTTGTGAAAACAGCACCCAGTTTTTATTCCAAGTTGATAAAGACACAAATGACACATCAAAATCAGTAAGGAGTATACTATGAAAGATATACCTAACTTGCAAAGTAATATTAATTGTAATTAATTGCATGGTCACATTATGGCATTCAATTGCCTGCTTGACTGTGATGGAGCAGGGAAGCACACCATTATTTCTCAGTGCTCTGCATCATCATGATTAGTGTTAGTCAGGATAAGGAAGACACATGAGAGAGAAAAGAGTGAAACCCACCTGTGGACAAGGAGTCTTCTGAGCCTGCAGCTGATCTTCATGTGATATTTCAACCAGATTGTTCTTTAGGAGTTGTTTCAACTTTTCAATTTCTTGCTCACATTCTTCTGCTTTCTTTACAGTTTCCTGTGAAATAGCAATCTTCGTAAATAATTTTGAAATAAGGTGTACATAAATAAACAAGTCAGTAAGGAAACAAAGTTGAACTGAAGACTACTGAAGCCTCCTTTGTACCTGCAGTTATGTGTAACAGAATCTGTTTGTTCTGCTAACTTTGCACAACCCCATCCCTCACTAAGTTTATTACTCACTTGCTAAAGACAAACAAGCTGCTCTACCCACAAGCTGAAATATGATGGAGTATTCTGTCTGGGAGCTCCAGAGCAGAACTACAGATTTGGCTATTGAATGGAAATGGAGCAGATTTCATCACATTCATTACAATCTAGAAAAGGTTGTGAAAAAGAGATAAATTAAAGGGTTTCATATCAAGTAGAAAGCCGAACTGGTTTTTACTGGTGCTCAAGTCTGGACTGCCAGCTAGTTCAGCAACACCAAAGATGAAACTGCCCAAAACTGAACTGTGCTGTACACCAGGCAAACACTGCAGCTCAGAGGATAACCCAACCACACTGACTATCTGAATACTTCCAATAAAAATGGTAAGCATTCCCACCATCCGAACTTCTGTTTACATGGCTTACATGAGATGTTATAAACAGCCAAATTCACTTTTACTCATTTGACAGTGACAGCAAAATCTCCTTGCCCCCCCCAGGCTTTGCTGTTCATGCAGAAATGGGCGATCTCCCCACACACTCGTATTTTTCAGTCATAGCCTGTCATGATGTCTCGAGTCATTAAGAAATTGTCACATCTACAAGTCAGAAAATCTTGTAAAAACACTGAACATGCACAGCACTTGGTGGCTCTGTGTTTCTGGACCCAGAGGCTGAAAACCAAAAATACCTCAAGGAGCGTTCCTCAGGTGCCTACAAAAGGTAATAAAGAAAGGTAATAAGAAAAAATGAAGTCAACAGGCTCGATCCTACTGTGCTGACAGCAGCATCTGAATGACCCAAGAGATCACAGATCTCACTGCAAAGTGCTCACAGACTCTGCCTTTCACAGCAAAGAGTCTCTCCTGCTATGAACAGCAACAGTGCCATTTCTTCAGTCACTTCTTCATAGCAGCACTCCCTCTCAAGAAAATGCAGGCTAATATGGTTCTAAATAACCATTATTATTTTACAGGTCTTAAAAGTGAGAAGAAACTATTTTTCTCAGTTAAAAAAAGAAAGTCAATTTGAAGGGGAAGATATTTGTGGTCTATAATCTCAGTGCCATAGGTAAAGAATCAGAGAGAAAAGAAACAAGAATAGGTCTTCTGCTCAGCTTTAATGAGAAAGTAAAAGAAGACCTCCTAAAAGGAAGGTTCTCCTACCCATACCTTCAATTCCATATGAATAGGGTTGTTTAGTAATAAATTGAGTCCTACCTCAAATTTCCTTGATTAACTAAAAGAAACGAATATTTCATATACAGACTCCAATGTCTTCTGTCATGGACCAGTATGTGAATATAGTCACTTACCTGAAGATAATTAATTTGTTTCTGCCTTCTGCTCACGAAAAAGATATTCTATCCTCCATCCAATATAAAAAATGATGCCATATATGTGGGACTGAATTTCTTTCTACAAGTGCTTCCTTTCTTTTGAGTTATTTCCTGGTTAACAGTTGTTCTTTACTTTTCATATTGTGGTAACTCCAGAAGACCTAACCATGGAAAAGGCCCACCTACCCAAGTGTATTTGTTTTGGAAGAGCTTAGTGAAAATGAGGTCAGTAAATGATCAGATATGCAAATAATACCACTCTCTTGCACTGGAAGCCAGTAGAAGCAGATATAGCTTCCAAATCTTCCTGATGACGTTATTTAGGTGTGGAACTTAACAGCCATAATAAAAACAACAGAGGGCAACATTCAACTAAGTCACCTAAATTCCTGCTCCAGAGCATTTCCAATACCTATTACAGCCTTTGTTTCTGACTTACTGTTTCAGGTGCTACACAGCAACTTAGTTATACAAAAGTTACTGGTGCAATATTGCATTGCCTCGTTACTGGTGCAATATTGCATTGCCTCGTCCATAGCAAAATATGAGCAAACTCATCCAAAGACTAATCCCCAGGGGGAAAAAAATGTATATATTTATACAGGAAGCTTGGCTCCCATTTGCTTTCCTCTCTAGCAGGATTCTTACCATCTTTTTAATGCAGCACTCAAAATGCCATGGTTTAATGGCTTTATCCTTTGTTACACCTTAGCTGGTGCTACATTTGTATTGCTGTACTGCTGCTTTCAACCCATTCAATTGCACTGGAAAATCTCTTTTGCACAGTTTGATACACTAACTGCCAAGAACTGCAATTTTTCCCATCTGTTTTCTCACAAAGAAATTTCATTCATTCAGCTAAAGATTGTTGGGTGTGTCTACAAGATAAAGGCAAATGCTGAGCAAAAAAAAGGTCACAGCTTTACAAAAAGGAGAAAAATCAAAAATTTGACCTAATACTGCACAAAAACCAGTTGTAAGTGTCATGACAACAACTGATAATTGGAAAGCACCCTGTTTCTGAAGCTTTTAAAGTGTTTTGAAAATTCTCCATTATTTGATCTGTTAACTCTGAAAAAGGTACATTTTACCACATCCATTTTTTAGACATAAGACATTGTATTTGTATCGGAGTAAAAAAAAAAGACTGTAGGGATTATACAGTTCTAATATAGTCACTGCTTTTTTCTGACTCCAAGGATGCACTAGTCATGTGGCATGTTTGAATTTTTCTCTTTGTGTTCTGCTCTTTATTTGACAAAGTGAAAATCAAAAACAGACATTCCCGTTTCAGCTGTCCCTTGTCTGCCTGGCCTCTGAAATGCCCAGTTAGATGTTTTAAAGCATTCTGCTTTACCCTAATAGCTTAGGAAAATGAAATCAGCAAAGATAATGCAACATTTTTCTAGGTGCTGCCAGTATCCTGCAAGAAATGGATGGGTCACACGAGAACTTTAATTCCTCTGCTTCCGTGGGAACCTGCGTAACCAAACTCCAGATTTCCTCCAGCCTGGGCAATGGAGCATGACCAGGTCCTGAATTAAAACTTCCCTGAGCTGGTACAGCCACATTGCTCAGTGAAGTGCTGCACAGAGACTCCTTCAAGTTTGGAGCTGTTCCATGACTCTCCCTGCCCGAGTTAACACTCGCTGACCCACCAGCATTGCCTTCTCCTGTTGTAGTTGTTTCCCTTCTGTTCCCAAACCTGGCCTGGCCAACAGCATCTCCAAGACCCTGTCACATGCTGGCCTGCCTCAGAACAGTGAATTAAGCATGACAGAGCTGCAGGGAATGGCCACTTTCCTGGCTCACTGATTTGGATTAGTAAAAGACCTTCTGCTGTTAGTAATTGCCATCTAACGGCTGTCATCAAGAATTTCTGTGGTCAAGGTGAGTCTCAGGAGCTGAACGTGGCAGATGTGAGCATCTGCATTTAACACTGGATTTCAACCACCAGTGCAAACCTGGGGCATGAACACCTGAGCCTTCATTTCTTCCACAGTATGCTGTCAGCTGTGACTGAACTGGAAAACTGAAACATATGTCAAGACTATTCAGTGTGCTTTGTTGCAGAATAAAATTTAAAAAGGAAAAAAAAAAAAAGAAACCAGAACAAAAATAAATCCCCAAACCATTCCACAGAAGACACAGTAGGTGTAACTACATGGCTACAAAAGCAATATTGTTTAAAGATCCAAATTACTTTAAAAAAGGTGGTTCAGGCAACTGTAAAAAAACCTAAACAACAGTTACCTCCAGTAGTTCAGTTTGCTCCTTAGTAATTTTTTCTAACTTCTTCAATTCTCTCAAGAGTTGTCTTGCTCTTTGGAAGACTGAGAAAGGCTGCATTTTGAGCCCAGGCAGCTGAAGAGCATCTTCATAGGACTGTATATGAACAATAGTTTTCTGCATGGGACCAACATGCTCAAGTATAACCTGTCAGAATAGAACAGAGATGACAGAGTGATACTGAGTTAGAAAAATCAACACCATAGATTTATACTACACTAATGATGAGCAAAAGCTGTCTTTGGTGAGCTTCCCATTTAAGAAGGAAGACATTTTAATCCCCATATGGGCCATTTATTTAAGAGTCCGACTCGACGATCCTTGTGGGTCCCCTACAACTCAGAATATTCTGTGAGTGTGTGATTCTTGTTCTTGGAACAAATAAGTGAAAATCCACTGTGAGGTTGTCTAAAGCAAGACAAATATATAAGTTATATATACAATTCTGTTTTTTTCTGCATATACAAAGTTTGCACAGTGACAAAAAAGGCTCACTTTCAGATTAGTTACTATTTACTAAGCAGCTATTTCAAAGCAGAACATCACTGGCAGCAAAGACAGTTAAAGTGGTGCAAATTCTTTGATGTCACTCTGGGCAAATTCTGTTTTTTTGTCTTTTGTCCAGCAAACCAGTCATTTTATGATGGTCTTAAAAGCAGTCTATCAACAGAGATGAGACAATGAATCAAGATGGAAGTCAGCAGAAACTCCTGAAGATGGCTCTCCTGCCAAGGACAGCATCTCCTTTCACAATACTTGGAGTGAATGCAGTTTACAACCACCTTGATCAGTCTGGGATGAACAGAAATGTGCAGTTTCATAGCACAATACATGTTTTATGGAAGACTCAGTGATCAAGTTAGGAAAGGCAGAAGGGCAAGAGCAACTCATAACTTCTTGGTTCTCCTGAAGAAATATGAAATCCTACTGGGACCTCATTCAGCAGGGAACTCCAGAAGAAAAAAAAGTAATATAAATACAAATGACCTATAGGCCTTTTAATAATTAACATTTTTCTTAGACTCTCTCTCAAGAAGATTTCGTATTAAAATGCCCCAGTGCAAATGTAGATGCTTATTCTCTCATTCACAAGCAGACTGTATCAGCAATTTTTTGTACTATCCAGGTTTTGATTTACTGTAAGGAAGTAGGTGAACATTATTTTCCAGAAGAAATATTACTTCTGTTTTTCCATGTAATGTAGTTATTACAAAATTGTTCTCTGGGTAACCAAGCTGCACAGCTTTGTTATGAGAGTTACACAGCTAAGAGAGGTATAATGGCATTTTTACTCCTCACCTGAATAAAACCTGTGAAAGTGAAACCATGTTTTTTGTATTTTAGGCAGATAACACCATGGACTGTATGTGGTGTGAAATAAAGAATCATCTGCTAAATTTTGCCTCCATTTTTGGAAAAACAAAGCCTAATTTTCAAACTTCAGATTTCCATTTAGTGCCAAGTAGAGTGGTGCACAGCAAGTATCTCTTGAAAATTAGGCCACAAACTTCCCAAAAAATGGATATGCTCAAATGTGGCAGCTATGCCTGACATGTGTTTAGGTTACACACAAGGTTCTCTGTGGGCACATTTTCAATAGAGCTTTAATTTCAAGTGTTTTGTGTTCAAACCATGACTGTGCTTCTTTAAAAGGTCTCTCAACAGTCTCACCTCAGGGTTTACATTGATCAGGGGAAAAGAAGCCTATATAGGAGTTTTCACAGACCTGTCCATGCTTAAGTTGATCTTTAGGAGAAAATTCTAACAGATCTTCTGATGACAGGATTGTCTTCATTTCTGCAACGTCCTTCTCAAACACTTTCACATGAGATTCGATAGCATCCAACTCCTAGATTTTGGGAAGAAAGAGAGTATTTGTAGATAGCCCAAACACCAAAGCCAACTTGCATTTCTGTCTTTCACTTAAATTTAAAAAGAAATGCTGAAAAAATGAGTGCAGCATATGCAGGATATGTTAATGGATGCTACTGATCAAAAGGCTAGTTATTATAAATTACTTTTAGTCATAACTTCTAAAGGAATCGAGTATTCAAGATCATCTGGTCTGTTTTAAACTCCAAATACAGAACTGAAATATCCTTAAAAATTCACATTTATAAATTACCAGTAGTGAGAAGACAGTTTTCCAGTGGTGATAGTTATCAGACTAGGAAAGGGCTGTAATTAGACTATTGCAGCTTCCAGTAGAAAGAGACTTATGTCAGATGGAAAAGCAATCCACAGACAGCTGTTTGTGAACTCTCACAGAGACAGCCACAGAGTAGATTAGGCTGGAAGGGACCATGAAAGGTCTCTGGTACCCATCAAATCAGAGCACTTGGGGTCTGATCCTACTGAGATTTGGATATCTCTTGAGGTGGGAATATTACCCCTGCTTGGAGCCCCCGATCAATTTCAATGCAAAAAAATTCAAATCTTTCCTACTATGCAGATGTAATTTCCTTTGTTACACTTGAGGTCTGTTACTGCTCATCTTTTTGCTGAACAGCCCAAGAACAGCCTGTCCCAATCCTGTCTGTAATCTCCCATCATGTAGCAGCAATATCAACCTCTCACCCCCAAAGCTTCTCTGGGCTGAACCAACCCAGGTTCCCAGCCTTTCCTCCTACATCCTGTGCTAATCCTGAACTTTACAGCTTAATTAGTTACCAAATGCCTTCTGATGGTTTGTTTCCAAACAATTAATTTCCTCACTTGGTATGCCTACAAAAACCAGCACTATACCCTGTTTTCCATGCAGGTGATATAATCTGCATTTCCTAACATATGATCAAGCTCTGATAAAAGGCTCTTATGGGTCACCCAGACTTACATCAGCCACATGCAGGATTTGTGGAAGAATCTCTGCTATCTCATGCTGTAAAGCTGCTACTTGGACATCTATTTCATTCAGCTCTTGCATTACACTGTCAGTTTCAAAGACAGGTGACAGCTCCTCCAGCTCCATGGCGATACCATGTAGAAGATTTTGCTTTTGCTCTGAGTCTTCCAAAGCCATCTGGAAACAAAATGGGAGCTTAGTTTGATATATCACTGCTGAACAATAAAGTTACAGAGGTAAGGATCCGAAGGAACAAAATGCTCCAAAAAATTTCAGGCCAGTTGTGTGTGATGTGAAGTCTCTTCCCCTGCAATGAACTGGTTGAGCTTTTGGATTAACTGCAGTGAACGCTGTCATGTGAGGGCTGCAAGAAATGCACGTGATCTGTTTGTCTGGGTGCTGTGTGAAGGAAAGGACTGAATGCATGTTTCCACTCCAAAGCAAGCACAGGGTGCATTTCCAAATCCACTAGTTTCACAGCCCAGGACAAACAAAACATTCCATTTCACAAACACAGGAGACAATAAGCTTTTGCCACAAAAAACGTTCATGGGTTTTGGAAATCACATTCTCCCCATTGTGGCTACATGCTTTTTTAACAGATCAGCCCAGAATGGCCAGCTACTTCCTGTCAAGAATTCTAACTAGTCTGACTACAAAAATCTGTGTTCAGAACATCAACTTTCTCACTTGTTCTAAGCCAAGGAGTGGATGCACAGAAAACTTGAATTTTAAGTATAAAATTGCCAGGGTTTTTTTTGGCACTGGCCCTGATCTTCTCTGTAATATTACAAGTATTTGGTTTTTGAAGCTGCCAATCAGAATTACCTTCAAGAAACAGTGAGCACAGCCTTCCAAACCACACCAGCACTTTGCCTTTTTGGCTCACATACAATACAGAAAGAATCCCATATATGCAGGCAGTAAAAACTGACCACAGTCACTCAGCAGGGTCGCAGAAGACAATCACACATTTCTGGAAGTTGTACAACAGTTCAGCACTTGCACAAGATAGGTCCAGCATCAAAAAACATCTGTATTTCATGAGTGTCAACGCTAACTGTTTTTCACTTAAAGGTTTTACTGAAAATGGTATATTACTTACGTCAGTAACAATTAAAAATGGAAAACTGCAACTGTACAGACCACCAAGTGCCAACAGGAGCATTTATCTGCATCAACTCTTACCTGGAGCTCATCAGTGTGCTTATGTAAGCTTTTTGCAGAGTCATGCTGAGCATCAGCTCGTAGCAAACTGTTGGTGCTTTCTATCCAATCTTTCACATTCTTCAAGTGCTCCTCATACTCTTCCATCTTGTTGGTGGCCTAGGAAATGACAGAATTTTACAGAAAGTCACAAGTTAATTACTTCATTGTATAAGATAAATGCATCTATGAACAAGATAGAAAGAAGATAGGATGCATTTACATCATGGTCAGTTAAATAAGCATGGCAAAATAAAAACCATTTTCCTGAAACATTTTCATGATTTCAGAGTATCTCCTCTCACCAGAGTATTTCTGGTGCTTGCACATTTACATTTCATGGGGGCACTGTCACAATTTGTATGGCAATGGCACTTCAAGAGACAGCCCATTGGCAGAGTCTGAGAGAACCACCTCAACACCCACCCAGGGGCAAGAACTCCCCATAGGAACCCCTCAACCGTGGCTTGAGCCAGTCCTTTGGGGCAGCCACTCCAGAAACCCCAGCTACAACAAGCCTTACCACAGCAGGTTAGTGCCTCTGCTCATTTGACAGCCTCCAGTGAGGCTTCATGCCAAGCCTCATTTTGTTGTTTTTTTTGTTTTGTTTTGTTTTTTTTTTTTTTAATAGGATTGTATTTTTAAAAAACTGTCCATTTGCACCTACCTTGTTGAGAATGGCAGTTCTGCGTTCAGCACGCTGTGAGACCTGCTGGTAGTGCCTCAGGGGGGCCTCCAGGATATCCATCAACTCCTGGGCATGGTAGGAGTTCTGCTCCACTATATCCTGCACCTCTGCATCCAGCTCATTCAGTTTGTAATGCCACAGGTCCAGCATATCCCAAATTTGCTGCATGTGGAGAGAAGGGGAATGAAATGGAAGGTCAGGCACAAAGACAGCAGCAGCGTTATTTGTTCTTCACGTGGGACACGAATTGCAAAGGATTCAGAACTGATATGATGAGAACAGAACACTTTGCATCCACTGGTGTGATTCACAGTTGAAAAAAGCATGGATTTTCCTGTGAGAAAGAATTGATAAATATTCACCAGCTAAATGCTTGCTTGTACTTCTCCTTTTACAGGCATAAAATGAATGGAAGACCACTTTATGCTAAACCAGGCTCTGTGCAAACAACTAAAAATCTTTTAAACACCCACAGATTATTTTTTTGGCAAGATTACCTTCTGAACTTCTTTGGCTTTTGCAATGTTTTCACTCTTCTGTTGTAACATCTTTTCAATAGCTTGAAGGCCATTGTTAATAGTTTCTGCTTTTCTTTTCAGCACATACTGAGGAGAGTTCTGCAAGATTTCAGAGCTAACCTGCCAGAGCAAAGAGAAAACAGTAGGGGAGATTACAAAGATCAGCTTGTTTCTGTGCAACACCTTACCAAAAATATTCAAATTCTTTTTGTTTCTCTTGACAAGTCAGTTAAAAACACTGCAATGTAGCTCCATTTGCAGGGAAAAGCAGTAATGTGAGCAGGTTCAACATCTACATGTTGTTTACTAACTTGTTCTCATTCAAAAACACCTGGCTCTGAAAAGCAATCCCTGAGGAAACAAGCACTGAGGCACTGCAGCTCCCTGGGTGCTCTGCTTCACCCTGCTCTCATCTCTAACAGAAGCTGATCAAGTGCATGGTGGCAAGGGCCACATTGGGATTTATGCTGTAAGAAACCCAGAAGGACACCTTTATGTCTCAGCTGACAGCTGTGACATCCATGTAACAGGTAAGGGAATATCAAAGTGAATCAATGCACAGCGAATTTCTCAATATAAACCTGGAGATTTATCACTAAAATAAATAGCTCCAAGGAACTTAATTTCACTCTGCAGGACTCCACAGAAATGAAAAATTGGTGCACTGGAGGGCCTGATTTTCTGTGTAAAGAGAAAAATTCTCAAAGCTGAAGTTGAGTAATTGCCTGAGCACAGGACTGAGCAACACAGCACAAGCCACCAGGTTACTGTGGACTAGATGCAAGAGCAGGGAGTGAGAAAAGTCCTTGATCTTGCCCAAAAGTGACATCTTTTCTTCCTAAACCCTGCTGGCTGCCAGGGTCAGCCATGCACCTGGAAATTGTTAAATTGTGGTAAATTCTTTGTGTGCTGCAGCCCTAGGATTTAAGGGCAAATGCACACTGACCAGTTTTGTGCTGTCTTGATGCCAAAGATTTTTAATTTAATAGTTATTTTAGTTTGAAGCTCCTAGTACTGAAATACTTTATCCTTGTTGTGGGACGAGGAATTAAGACCATTTTTAGTTACTAAATTATCAACTAATTTCTTAATTTTATTAACATCATTTATAGATTCCAACACAACCTCTCTAAAAAGTACCCATAATACAATGTTGTATTGATGAAATTTCATTAATCAAAATGAATATATACAGAAGGAACTAGAGGGCTGCTCTGAAATACTCCTGCTTATACCACAAAACCTGTGAAGTCAGTCTGTACTTAGTGCCTAAGACTTCTTGGAAAAAGGAATTCAGGCTGTAATCACTAAACACTTGACCATTACTACTATCCTGGAACATACCAAGCATGAAAAATTGTCCATAATTGTAGTGCCAGCTTCCAAAATAAAAGAGAACCATGCATGAGTGATGTGACACAGCTGGAAATGAGTAAACAGATCAAGCTCTGACTTCATCTATTTCTTCAGGATAAAAACACTGCATCTGTCAATACTCTGGTCATCAGCAAAGCAAGATTTTAATTTCAATACTTTTTACTAGGATAAAATTTATTATTTATGAAATTAAATGTATAATTTATTTTCATTTTTTGTTTTGTAGATTTAGAAGAAAACAGAATGATATTAAAATATGACAATTCACTTTAACACGTGCTGGTATCTCCTTATATGCAACTGAACTGACCTCCAGTTCCACCATGACTTTTGTTGTTTCCTAAATGCACTTTGAAAAATTTCTATGTAGTTTTTATTGTTTTCCAATACTCAAATGTGAAAGTAAACATTATCTAACTTCCAGGACCAGTTCTATCACTCCAATAGGTAATGTGTGCTTTGGGATAACCTTTTATATCTTGGTAAATGAAACAGCAAACAAAAAAAAAAAATCCAAACCCAAAGCATAAATACTGCTTTGCTTTCCTTCTCTTCTCTCCTCCCAGTTGTTGCTTCTGAAAAGACCAGTCCCATTTTGAAACAGAAACTATAATGTTAACCAAATTAAAACTCATAATCTTTAGTTAATAGGCTGCTTAATATTTTATGTAAGATAAAATGAGTAATTTGATAGACCCTAAAAAATAACTGGATTTCAAACCTGTTTTATTAAACTTCCAAATTTTATCAAATTAACTGAGATTTAACCTTAAAAATTAGCATTGAACATTATTATTTCTGAAATAGGAGAAATGAAAGGTTTTGTTTTTTTCATTTTTAAAATAACACAAATGAGTAAGTAACAATGATGGTAATTGTATCAGGCTAAAAATTTGACCCCAAACTGAGAGTATTACTCCGTTTTCAATTAATTTTGCTTTCTGCTAACTGTGTTTATCCCTTGTAGATAGAATATATTGAAAAAAACTGATGCAATGGGATTCAGTTATTTTAATTTCCTGATTTTAAAGGAAGGCGACCATGTTCTCAGAGGTGGAAAAAAGAACCATGTCATGATACCCTACCACATGTGCAAATTACATCCAAAAAAAATCCTGTTTCAAAGTCCTTTTTTAACCTAATTCTGAAAATATTTTCTCATTTAAGCTATGCAAACTTTGCAATCAACTTTGACTACTAGGTCTCACTTTAAGAATCAGATTGAAGACAGCATCCATATATCATAATAAAATTATTGCTAAAGATTCTGCCATGTCCGTTTTTAATAAAAAATAAAGATGTTATATTCACACTGCTTACCATAAGATTATTCTAAAAAGAGGCCTAGGCATGAGGAACGATTTCTACATTGCAAACAGATAAATATGAAAACCACACCAACAGTTACCTTCTCTTCTAGGTCTTGCAACACCTTCTTGCAGTCCTCCAGCTGTGTTTCGATCTCTGCAGGGACTATTGTGTACATTTCAGAATACTTGATCCGAAGTTTCTCCATGATATCCTCCAGAGCTTGACTCTCTCTGCCAATCACACTCTGAAGCTCCTACAAAATTAAGAATATCTTCAGCAGTTTTACACAGTTTTTACTGAGTGCATGTGTGTACATGTACATAGATATGTGTATATACACATATATGTAATGTGTTTTACATCTCCTACCACAATTTTGGTTTGGGAAAAATTGGGTTTGGGATATCAAACCTGATTTGATTAGCTCTGCAAGCAGATAAACTCTAAGCAATACTGATTCAATTAATCAAACAGTGCTTTTCAATCTGTAAGAATTAATTAAACCTGATACTGCTCCATGCTGGGGAAGTGACGCACTGATGTTCAGTGACAGCCTCAGCAAAGGGCCCATCTGAAGAGCTTCTATGATTAAATGTTCACCTCTGTGCTCTCCCTTCTGCCAAAAGTGCATTTTTCCCTTTGAAAGAGTTTAATAGCCAACGTCCATCCCTTCATTATTATAAACAACACAAAGGCCACAAAAAGCAACAGGTTTCAGGCTGAAGTGTCTGCTTTCAGGCAATTACGCAGAGCAGCACAGCAGGCTCCTCTCAAAACAGTAGTTTCCAGTTCTGCACAAAGAATGTAGGTTTTATGAGATAAAAGAAACTTGAACAACTGTCTACAGCCTGTGGCCTAGAAATAAAATCCGAGCTAAGTCCTCCTGCAGAAAGAATGAAGAAATTCATTTGTTTGGAAGGTGTTCTAGAGTTTCAAGTTGGAAGGTTCTGTTTGCTGGCTTTATGGTTCCTTTCCCCAGTGCTCAGCTGTTTGAGAAACTCAAATGTTAACTGAAGTTACTGGGAAAAATTATCCAAACCTCCTACCAGGCAATGAAAGACACTAAAATTAACTGCCTTTGCTTTTTCAATTAAGAGTAATGGTAATCCACTAATTCATAGTCTTCGCTTGGGAATCTTTTCCTTCACACAAATGCAACACACAGAAGAAATATGTAAGACAGTGATACTGATTAATTTCCTGTCATCCCACAACAACTGGGTCTGATACTTAAAAAACCCAAACCCTCAAAACCATGAAACAGCTGTGTGCCTGATTCTCTCAGGGAGAAGGCTGCTGTTGTCAAATGGCCCAATGAAGATTGAGCCAATATTTATGGGAGTTCACAGATTCCCTGACCTGAACTGGAAAGAATCAGTTACAACTCTCATCTCCAAAAAAAGTATTTCTCTGCAAACTGGTTTCTGTGTATTACTGCATGTTCACATTTCACAGATTATTCAGCTGGAAAGCAGGTGCCTATCAAAACTGTCCCATTTTTTCCAAAGGGATGTGATAACAACACTTCCACTTTTCATCTGTGTAGGTGAATTTAAAAACTTTTCCCACCCAGCTAAATCAGGTTTGTCATCTCAACATGAAATAGATATTTCCACTCAATAGGTGCAGTGGAGTCCTGACTAATGCCACAGATTTCACAGGAACTAGATTTTCTTTGGAAGTAAGGGGTGAAATTGCCTTGCAGATTTTGGCTCCCTGGTGTTTGGACTATGTAAAACTAATGAATTCTTCAATCCTTTCAGCTCAATCTTCTCAAAAGGAACAAGCCTGCTGTGACACACTGCTAAAAAGAGATAATTTGATGGGACTGCTGCTAGCATTTGCTTGTACCACTGTTGTCAGAAACAGGAATAAGGTCTAAACTCACTTTTGTGTGAGTTTTAGGTGCTTGGAGTAGCAAAGTTTGGATGTGAGGGAAAAGAGCAGGCATAAAGCATCTGCAGTAGTAAAATTTTTTTCTGGATACAAAGACCTCAGTAAAAAAGAAGACACAACTCTAAATTCTAATTCCAAATAATTTTACATAGAAAAACAGCTCTTTTAGACAAATCCAAGGTCCCGCCACAGTAATGCTGGCTCATGGGTTTTCAGAACTTCCTAAACATGTAATAAATATTTCTCTCTCATGCTAAACCCCCATCTGCCACCATGGTCTTTGGCTTCTGTATTTTTCCTAGTCCTTTGCTAAGCTGGGGACACCCAACCAGTTTTTACACAAGACACAGGCAAAGACAGCCCAAATTTGTACTACACTTTAGTGGACTAAAATAAATAAATTATAAAGCTGTATAGTTAAAAGATTATTGGATTCAATATTATTAAAAACAATATTTGATCAAGATTTTAAAATTATGATAGCAATATAAATGCAATAAGAGTAATTTGAAACAAATAATTCAAATGATAAATAAATAAACACATTCAGAAAGTGTTAGAAACAACATATCATAAAGTCAAGAAATGCAGAAATTTATAGACTGCTGATGGCTGCTGGTGGACACTGAGTTTTGATCACTATTTGATTTTTCAAAATCATTTACCAGGTTGACCCCTGATGTGGGACATCAAACGCAGAGCACTTGGAGCTGCCCTGGGTAGGTATGCAGAGGGGAAAGCATGCAGGCTGTAAACTAAGCAGCCCTTCCTCAAAGGAATGAGTTGGCTGTGAATTTCTCTGCAATCTGGAAATGCTTCTGTGCCTTCTTACAGATCCCCACACAGGGAGAGGAACACAAACCAAGGCCATGGCAGGGCCAGTTGTATTCTGCTGAGCCAGATTCATTGTCTTTAGGTCAATGTGAATAAACCTTGCCATCAGTTTTATCTGGAGCAAGTTCAAGCACCAGCATAAACCAGGAGATTTTCCTGAATATCACAATAACAGAGCTGTTACCAACCTCCAGCTGTTCTGCCTTTCCATCAGCATCCTGCAATAACACAGATGCAGCATTCTGTAATGCATTTGTCACAGCATTTATTTCTTCAGTGACCTTGTTCCTCTCTTGAATCTCAGCTTTCACAGAATCTTTATGGTCTTGAGCTTTTTTGTATAACCTATGCAAGATTACCAGAAAGAATACATTGTTTTAGACTCTACACTAAGAGCAAAGAGCATGCTTAAAACAGATATTATGTAGGTATCTATCCAAGTATATATAACTTATTATCTCAGTTTCTTTAAAGCGAATCCTCAGATTTGGTAGACCAAACCAGAGAGCAGGCATATTGAAACAGCAGAGGTCAGGTTCTCAGTCTGAAGATGCTGGCAGAGCAGATGTTGTTCACAAAGATTACCATGTCCAAAACAAACCCAGAGAAGGGTCAGTACAATCAATAGATTTGTAAAAAATACTTGGGGAGAATTTTAGACTCAGTAAGATGAAAGCTGGATTGTTGCAAAAAGCACATGGTGTGATTTTCCTAAAAGCTGAAAATCTTAAAATTCACAAGCACTTGGAACCTCTAAAACTTGACTATTGTTCCTTGATTCCTACTATATTTGAACTCCAATTGCAGCCCAGAAATGATATGGCCAGGCTCAGGTCTTCTCTCTAAGTAATACTCCCCAATGCCCATACTGGAGACAGCAGATGGGTGAGATGGAGCATTGGTCTGACCCAGGAGAGCATTTATTGTCTTCTGAACTGCATCACAGCCTTTATATATTCTTTGATATCCAATAAAATCCTGTGCTTGTGAATAGTCCTATCTCATATCTTCAACAGCAATTTCACACCACTTACTTTTTACAGCGCTCTTGCATTGCCTTTATCTCACACAAGGCAGGAAGGGCAGCTTCTCCCTCAGCATTTTCAGGTGTATTCAGGATGTTTCTTATCCGGTGAAGAAGCAGGAGTAAGAGGAGCTGCTGCTGGTTGATGTTTTCTTCAAATGAGTTCACAAAATCAAGTAACTCCACTAGTTCCTCTCTGGTGGCCTTTTCCTTCTCTTTAAGGCTTTCTGGCTGCTCTTCCTGGAGCTTATCAAGGATTATTGTTTCTCGTTCCAGCTAAGTAAACACCATGGCAAAGCATGAGATAAAGTGCTTTTTTATTCCACCATCTGAAGTTACATTATTCATTTACTCACACGGGTGACTAAGTACTGGGAATTACAGTCAGAACTCAAACCTTTGAAGTGTGACAAAACCTCTGAGTTTGCTTTAACAAAGCACATAACCTTGTGCAGAGCTGCTCTGGTTTCAGAGGACTGAATAAATATCCCCACCATTTCTGGCTCTGGGTTCAAGAAAGGGTGGGGGTAACTGAGCAGTGGGTGGGAAATGATGTTCTGCCCTGATCTCAGCCCTTTACAGGCCATTTTACTCACACAGTCCCATCTCCACCCCTCAAACTTACAGATGCTGAGCATCTCACCTCTTCACTGATGAATTTCCATTCCTGCTTTAGTTCTTCACAGGTAATTTCCAGCCCTTTGGCTGCCTCAAGCAAACCCAGCCAGTTTTCCCACAGCACTGTCACAATCCTGCCCAGGGCCCTGTCACTTCCTCTGCTTAACCTCATCATCTCTCCAGAGATCTGCCTCAGCTTCACGAGATCCTCTTCAGCAGAGTCAATGCTGGAGACTAAAATCTTACAGGAAAAACAAACACAGCAATAAATAAAATGCTACAGTCAGGAGTATTAATGAAGTATTCAGTAACATGATTAGGATGCTCCAGGAAAATGGCAATCACTGGTAAAATATGGTCCTAATGAGGGAGTTCTGTTGACTAAGACTGTGGAAAAAGATGAAGTAAATAAAATGTCTCATTTCTACAGCAGTAAGATATACTCATTTTACAGGGTCTATTATACTTGCTCTTTTAACAAGTATATAAATATATTAATATATTCTATGGTTTTACATATACATAAATATAGGATAAAGAATTCCACTTCTTTCTACTATGATGTCACATGGCATGCACAGCTGCTTTAGTTTTGCATGAGCTTTTCAAGTTCTTCAGAGCCTTTCTTACCTTGCTTTCTTCCAAATGCTCCAAAGCTTCTTTATAAGACATTGGAATCTTAGACAAAGACTGTCTAAGCATCTTTTCCAGTTTATTAAGATTATCACACACTTTATCTTTGGTCTCTGTGTAGCTTTTGTGTTTTTCAAAATATCTGCATGAAACAATAAATGGATCAATTAAAATCTGTTGTTGTTGTTCCTCTCTCCAACCATAACAGACGAAAATAAACAGATAGATAAAAATAAAATTAAAATTTAAAAAAAAAAAAACCTTATATGTTTCTAGTCCTGACTATTTTGCAAGTTATTGCCAATTAGCATTTGTTAAACACTTCAGGTCTGATACCTGAGGTAGTGATCACTGGATCATGATCAAGCAGTTTAAAAATCCTATACTCTGTCTCCCAAACCTTCTCTATACATGTATCTCAAGGCCCTCCAGATTTCTTCTTTATCTGAAGGAAAGAAACTACAGCCTGTGCCTTGTTTGGGCTTTACTTTCCCAAGCCATCAGAGCAGCCAAGAGAAGACATGGATTAGGGACCCTCTGAAAACTATTCTAACCTCCAACAGCACTGAACTAGAGACTAGAAGTGTGCTTTCTTCTGATTCTGGCACCCTATGACCCTCACTCAAGCCCCACATTTTGGATATACAAGAAATGACTGTACTGTGAATTAGTTGTAATATGGTTATTTTCTGACAATTTTCCTTCCTTAACAATCACACCTGAGGACAACAGGAATGCTTACCCTTTCTTCTGCTGGAATTTCTCAATACCTGAATTTCTATCAGAGCGGAAACAAGACTGGATTTATTTTTGGTCAAGTTTCTCACAATAAGGAACAAGGTCAATGAAGATCTCTTAAACCCACCTCTGTTCATCAGCTTCCTTTCTTTGAGCCTGCTTCCTTAATGCCAAACTCTTTTCCACCAGTTCTCTTAAAGCATTTTCCAGACATACTTTGTCTTCTGGCTTCACTAGGTTTTTCAGCTTGGAGTGCAGGTTTTCTAAGTCAGCCTTTGCAGAGTTGAACTCCTCCTCTTTCCAGTGTGGAGTCTGACAGATCTCCACTGAGCTACACAGCTCTGCTGCAGCAGCCTGGGCTGGAGCTTCACAGTCCTCAAGGAACCTGGCAGCCCTCTGAAGGGCCTTGGTGTAAAGCTCACCAGCCCTACATGCCTCCTCCAGGGCATTCTGAAAGCATTGAAAAGAGAAAGGAACAATAAAATAAGGCTGCTGTGCTCCTCTGGATCACCACATAGTCTTAGAATTTCACATCTGGCTGTCTTTGAGAGCAGTGCTCCCAGAACTGGCCTGAGGAGGTGAGGGAGGACATGTGGCAAACACATTTGCTACTTATATAGTCACACAGAGCAGTGCTGTAACCCATGTATTCATTGCCCTCAGCACAGGAACTATGTTCACCATTCCTGATCACATTGGTTTGACCTGTGCTTTAATCTTCTCGATCATTCCCAGCCAGTAAAGTTCTCTTTACAGCAGAAACAAGGTGCTTGGATTTTTTCATCATTGTCACTATTGAAAATGTTGCCTATAATCACAAGATGACTGCACCCAGTCTCTATTCAGCTGAATATTTCAACACAGCCTTTTCCTTCCTTCTCTTTACCATTCTTTTCTTGTGTTAATCTCCACTGATTCATTATAATCAAACTGTACACAACTTTCTTTGTATCCTTAGTTTCTGTCATGGTTCTCATCCTATCCACCAATGCAGAGATGATCACAGGCCAATTCAGCTGTTAGAATAAATGAGGATGTGAGTCATGAAAATAAAAACACCACAGTCACAGACACCTAATCTAATTACTGGGGAAAGGCATATGTCAATACTTCACTTTCATCAAATATACTTACAACACGGGCAGCAATGTCTGCCTTCAGCTGTGCTTCATGGCCTTGCAGTGTCTCTAACTTTATTTCTATAGCAGCAGGAGCAGATTTGTCTTCTTGTTTTTCCCTCTCTTTTTCCATTATACATTTAAGAGCAGAAAACTTTCCTTCCATCATATTCTGAATTGCTTCCCATCGCAGCTTCTCATCCTGCATTGTATTTATGTCTATCACAAGTGGCTGCTGGAGTTCTAATTGAATATGCTCCATGATGTGGAATATATTTTCTACTTCATTCTGGCTACCTTCCCTGTTTACACTCTGTAGCCCAGAGAGCAAGTTTTGAAGAAACTGCTTTAATTCCTCAACGTTTTTCTCCAGGCTCTTTATTTCTTTCCTCTTAGATTCTTTGAATGATGTATCAAAGACCTCATTTTTGTTTATTTGATTTGCTGCCTCCTGGGTTAAGTACAAGATTTGTTGAACTGCCTGCAATAGAATCTGTGCAGATATAACATTCTCAGCAGAAGAGCTGGAGCTATCATTTAGGATATTAGCTTCTTTTCTTACAGTGGATGTCACACTCTGGATGTCATTTAGCAATCCTTGAATCTTATCCCATTCCCTAACAATATTTTCCAAGTGTATTATTTTCCCTTTAATTTTATTTTTAATTTTAGAAAATTTAATTTGCAATTCATCCAGCTGCAGTGAGTCCCATTTCAGACCTATGCATTCAAATATTTCCTTGTACTTCATTACTTGTGACAAACTTGACTGAAAAGCCAACACTTTCTCCTCCAGTGCTTTGCATTTGTCCTTCAGTCCCTGCTTGGCACCTTCTAATTCATTATCTTTCAGGTTCATTTCACCATCCTGCAGGTCAGCAAGATCCTGCTGCAATGAAGCTATTCCTTCAGCAAACTCTCTGGACACAGCTGTCTTTTGCTCTACTTCATGAAGTTTACTTTGAATTTGCCTCTGTGTCTTCCTTGCTCTGTTCTTCAGACTTCTTAACTGATCAATCAGGAACAGTTGTTCAGACAGGCTCAGCTGCCCAGCTGTGACCTGACTCTCTCTACAGTGGGATGAGATAAGCTCTTCTATTTCCTGTATGTCCTTTAGCATCTCCTTTAGAATGGCTTGTTGGCTGACCAGCTCTGAGCATGTGCTGGTTTGGTTTGGGTCAGGCCTGGCCATCAGCTCGGCTTTGCGAAGCTGAGAGTGAACTCTTTCTATTTCTTCAGTGAGTCTTTGCCTCTCCTCCAGCTGGAGCTCCAGGTGCTGCAATCTTTGAGCAGATTTTAAAACAAGAGCCTTGTATGAATTCTTTAGTGTTTGTAAAAGGAAGGTCATATCAGAGACCTCCTCTGGCTCCAAGCTGGGAAGGATGTGCTGGAGCCCATAATCCAGGGATACAATCACAGGTTCTCTGTTTAGGATGTCTGTGTTCATAAGCTGACAATTTCTGATCTGTGATTTCACATCACTGGGGAAAAGTGCTGCTTTCTGATCAAGGTGGGATAGTGAATCTTTGACCCAGGAAATATTTTCTTTCAGCCTCTTCATCATTTCATGTTTCATGAGAGCATGACCAGTGGCCTGCATATCCTCTTGAGGAGTTTGTTGTGCTGATAATGCTTCCAATTTGCTCTGCAAGTCATGTATAGAGTTCTCCAAAGTGACCTTCTCTTGATCACTCCAAATTCTTTTCATCTGCAGCTCAATCCTTCTTTTTAATAGAGAAAGACCATGTTTAATGTCCTGGATCTCTGTGGTCCAAATTAGAGGGTCTTTGGCTTTTCCTGAGGAATGTAACTCCGCTTGCAAATGCTGTTCTTGTATCAGCCTTTGAATATCCCGTGCTTTATTCATAAGCAGGTTAAATTCATCGATTTCTGCCACAACCTGATCGTGTTTCTTTTGCACTGCTTGTTCCATGTGCTGCCACCAGTGCTCCAGCTGCCTCATTTGGCTCTCTGTCAACACTTTGTCCATACATGTCAAATACTGAGATAAAACTTCTTGCTGACTTTGCAACTGGTTTAAGACATCCCTTTCTTTTCGTAAGGACTCGATGCATGCCTTGATTTTCTCCAGAAGAACTGTGTTGTTCATAGGACCCCTGCCAAAAACATGAGTAGTGTTTAAAAATAATGAATTCTCCTTACACACAGACTTCTTAAAAACAGATGTCACTGTTTAGAACACAATTCACTAACTTTATTCACTTACTCGTGTATCTCTCAGTGTTCTCTTAGGAATTCCCTAACCACCCTTGCAGTATCCTTATTTCTTGCTTATCTGTAGAGCACTCACTATTCACAGATATCTGTGCAAAAAAAAAAATGTTCTACTCTATATTCTCTGAAATTGCAGTGTCTACTAATACAGAATGCAGCTCTTGATTTAAAAATCAGCAGCAGTGTTATGCCATCACTAAGTGAATTAACAACATTTTATAGCAATTTCTGGTTGACAATGACAATAAGGCTTGGTTATAAAAAATTTGAGAAATTTCTTTTCATGCAAGGTAAACTCTTCCAAGTGAATCTACTCCTCTTTTATTTCCAGAAGTACTTTAAAATGCCCACCTAAAATACATTTAGCAGACAGATTTTTATGGCATTTTTTTAAATCTCTTTGCTGTAAATTAACAATTTCGTAAGTTTTAAATGTTTTCAAATTATTTTGGTACATTACCATGACAAACTAGGTCTGTGTTTTGAAGACTAATTCACAAAACATAGTAAATATTTTTTTGTGCATTGGTTATCTCTGAATTGGTAACGTAGACCTACTTATTGCCATGGAACTTTTCCTATCAAGTAAGGTTAGTTTTCAGAAAAAGATATTTCATTCAGAAAAATACCTAGAATTAATGAGTCTTTAAAGGAAAATGAGTATTTCACATCTGTCACACTTAAAAAATATTTTAAGATGAATTTTTATAGGTTTTTAGCCCAGCAACTACTTTTTTGTTTTGCTAAAGAATAAAGAGAATAGATGGTTGTTTAAGGATAGCAGAGAGCCACCAGAAATTCTTCTGCTTAACTCTGCTCACAAACTTATAAACCTCTAAGACTTCTCTTGAAATGGATATAACTCCATATTCTTGTCTGAGCATTACTGAAGCGTGTCACGAAATTCAGTGTAGAACCACATTTGTTCTGCAACCTCTTAAACAAACCCCTCCACTATACTTACATTTTTATGTTATCTTTTTCTGTTGACAAATTTTTCATGGAGGACTGTGCAGCAGAAAGATTTTTCTGGTACTCATTAATTAAACAGCACTGTTGTTGCTTCACTGCCTTAACAGCTTCCAGCTCCTGGAGCAGCCTGTCCCAGCAGGGCACTGCAGGCTCTGTGGTTTGCAGCTCTGCTCTGTCTGATCCTGTTCCATTGGGAATTGCTTCTTCATCATGGCACAGAGACTTTGCTTTCCACATTTCCAGCTCAGTTTTTAAATTCTACAATCAGGCCCACCACAAAGAGAGAGGGGATTAAAGGATGATCTTAAAGACTCTCAGCTTTCAATGCAAAATATGGCTAATTACTGATTCACCTACAAACATATTCCTGCTCATCCACAAGCCAAGGAAAACATCATGGAAGCAATCCTAGATGTATCTGTCACTGCACTCTGGAAGAGCAGTACAAACTATGGGAATTACATGGACATGCATCAATGCACGGAGTTGCAGACAAACTGAATAACTGAGCAGTTAAAACTCAGATAAGGCTATGGGCAACAACTTCAGTTTGCCCAAGTGAATCACAATTCTGCAAGTGTATCACTACATTAAAAATGAGGAATGGCTTTGCAGTTTCCATACCTCCAGTTCTTTTAGTTGCTCATTTATAAGCACCATATCCAGTTCTGCCACTTCATTTTTCAGCTCATTGACCTTTTGTTCCTCTTCAAAATATTCATTGTTTACTTGCACTCTGGGAAATAGTTCCTTCTGGACAACCACTTCTGCACCTGTGTCCTACAACACAAAACAAGATTCTTATTTCTGAAGGGTCTAAACCAATAAGTTTTCTGACTGCAGCACTTTGCTTCGTGTGTTTAAACCACGTTGGGGTTGTTAAATTCTGCTGTGGTTTCTGCCACAGCCTCTGTGGATCAACCAGGACCCAGAAACTGGAAGCTGCATCACAGTCCCCCACCCCTGCAGTCACCCCATCCTGTCAGCACTGTTCAGACACCTTTGAAATCTCTGCCCATCACTTCAAGTGAAACTCTGACATCCTCACCTTCTAATAACATCCCCCTGCACCCACCTCTGCTACTGCTAAATTCACAGGTCTGTTGCATCTTCTCCCTTTTTTCCTTACACATTCATGGAACTTTATCCTCTCCTCACACCCACATTCCTTCTGCTCAGCACCTGCCTTGACAACACTGCTGTGTCCTTCACCAGGACACCTCTTCACAGGGCAGCTCATGCATAAAGCAGCTTGGCTGTGACACAAAGCCTTGGCTGCCACTCTCACAAGTGCTATCCAAAATCTGGGCTAAGATGAGAGCAGTAGGGAGTCATGTCTCAGTCAGGGTGGGGAGGGATTAGGAGGCTCCAGAGTCAGTCTCTGGCACTGCCTCTGATTCCCATGAAAGAAGGACAAGGCACTGGGGCTGGGGCCAGGTTTAACATCACCTTCAGCTATTGCAGACAGCATCATAAATGAAATGTCACAGGCCAGTGGGATCACGTGATGACCCCTTAAAAATCTTCCTGCATTTCCCTTCTCCCACTATCTGTCTATATCTGGTGATCAGTTCCATGTATAAAATTTATATGAGTGAATGCATACAAATACACAGATATTATGGCAGTGTGAGCTTCTCCATGGTACTAACATCTAAAATCAGAAACAGTAAAAAATTCTTGTCTGGTAAACTTCATGTATTGCTACTTGAGATAATGTTTTATTAGAAGCAGCCAGCTCTCCCTGCAGCCATATATCACTTGTGAGTTGTCACTGTCACCTGTCCCTTTGTGGGTCATGAGCTATGCAAATTATATCTGCCTTCAAGGGTGGGAAACATACAGCACATAGTGCACATTATCAGAGAAGAATAGTTCTCTTTATTTGAACTCTTGGTTATTTTCAGTCAAAACTGAAGAGGCCACTCACGAAGTAGTCAGTTGGAGAACTTCTCAATTTCTCTGTGTACATATCCATAGCAGTTGTATCAATTCATACACAAGATTTAATCTCAAGAGACTTTGGAGTGCCATAGAACTGATGTAAGCATTAAAACTCAGCTAAGCTATCACACAGAAAGGAGGAAATACACTTCACCAGATTGAAATATCAACACATCAAAAGACACAGAGAAGTGTCCTGACTTTTAGAAAAATCTTACTGTGCACTTGTTTTGCTTGTTTGTGTGATGTTCTCATTGCTCACTCTGGCACTGCCTCCATGGATACAGAAAGGGGAGGCTGCACCTCAGATTCTGTGTCCAGTTCTACAGAAAAGACCTTGAGGTGTTGGAGTGTGCAGAGAAGTGCAATGGAGCTGGGGAAGGGTCTGGAGCACAAGTCTGGTGTTGTTTAGCCTGAAGAAAAGAAGGCTCAAAGGAGACCTTATCACTCTTTACAACTCCCTGACAAGAGGGTGGAGCCAGGTGGGGTTGGTCTCTTTTCCCAGGTAACAAGTGACAGGAGAGGAGGAAATGGCCTCAAGCTCTGCCAGTGGAGGTTTAGATTAGATTTTAGGAAAGATTCCTTCAACAAAAGGGTGGTCAGGCACTGGAATAGGCTGCTCAGGGCAGTGGTGGGTCACCACCCCTGGAGGGACTTAAAAGACATGTCCCTGTGGCACTTGGTGACATGGTTTAGTGGTGAGCTGGGCAGTGCTGGGTTAATGGTCGGACTTGATGATCTTCGAAGTCTTTTTCTACCTAAAGGATTCTGTGATGATTGCATTGTTCCCTAAATGCTTTTCAATGGTACCCAGCACGACCTCCATAATGTTTCCAGGAACTGAGGTTAGCCTAATAAGTCTGTAGTTTACTGGATCTTCCCTCACACCCTTTTTGTAAATTGAAATAAACCTGATAGCTTGCAGACAGCAGGGACTTCTTCAAAGTCCCAAGACCCTTGGCAGATTTTGCTGGGTTTCCAGTGAGAGCAGATGTGCAAGTCCCAGCTAAGACCTGCTCATGGACAGGCCAGCTGTGGACCTGCCTATAGACTGACCATGAAGATTAGAGATAGCCCTACCTTCAAATTAACAATGTGGTGTCCAAGATCAGCAGTCACAGGGCACTTGTGGTTTAAGTCCTTTACTCTTAGAGAAGACTAGACTTAGTAAAGTCATTTAGTAATGTAACTAGGTATTAATTCAGCTTGAATCCCTTCACTTTCCTTTACTTTATTTCACTTATTTTCTTACACTGGATCACCCCTGGATTTCAGTTTTCTGATCTGCCTTCCTTATGATAGCAAAACTATCATAACTTACAAATTTTGTTCCATGTTATTACAGTATTGATTAGCAGTTTGAAGAGAAACTCTAAATATCATAAAGACTGATTACAATGGCTCTAAAAACTAGGGTGAACTCTCTTTTGAAACAGATCCACTGAAAACGATGATGTGGCAAGGACTTTGGGTGAAGTTCAAAACTATCATCGACAAAAATAATATCTATACACAATGGTCTTGATTTTGATGTAATTGTCTCTTCTCTTACAACAACTTCAGCTGAGGTCCATGTGGAAACAAAAACTGAACAACTGGCACATTTCATTTGAAATAACAGACTGTGGGTTACCTCATGTGCAGGAACTGGGGGATTCAATCCCAGACCACCTTCCTCAGCTGCTGCAGATTCCAGGACCTGACCTTTCTGGCACAGCTTCTGTTGAACCTGGCCCCCATCTTCTCTATATGACTGATCCTCGACACCACTGGCTTCCCCCTTTTGGTGTAAGAAAAACATAAGAAACCAGTAATCAAGAAGCTTTAATCAAACCTGCTGAGTAGTAATTACAGTGCTTGAGATGAGAAAGCTATGAAGCCCATAATTATAGGTAGATGAGGAAAACCATAATTACACCTCATAATTTACTATGAGCAAGGTTATGGCAAAGGAAGCCACTTAGAAGAAGCAGTGCTGTAATTCTGTTACAAATTTTTAGAATAAATTACAAGTGTTCTGTGCTACGCTGTTCATATTTCATTATTCTAAGCAGGGACCTTGAATTGTGTTCTCCTGGACACACAGTCTTGAATGCATTTTTTAAAGGTTTAACTTTTTCCTGAGGACTTTTACTTGTGCTATAGACAGAGACTGTCTGGTCAGACACCCAGGCAGGGTCCCGTGGGTAACCTGGAGATTTGCCAGATGTAGGTTTCAGTATCTCACAGAGTTTGCTAAAACTGAAATTCTGAGAAGAGTCTGGCTCTGTAACACCCCTCCTCTTCAGGGAGGGGATGACAGCAACAAGACCCCTGCCAGTCTTTTCATCTCCGATAGGAACTTGGCCTCTCCCCACTCACTATGGCTCCAGCTCCTAAACACTGCTCTGGGTGTCAAAATTCCCCCTGTACCAGGGTGCACCACACAGGGCAGAGCATCTTAAATGCAGCCTTACACATGCAAAGCAAATATGTAAATACACCTATATGATTGAAAGCAAGACAAGCACAACAACAGTATTCAGGCAAAACGGTCAGGAGCTTTCACAATACGTCCAGGTGACTTGGAAAGCAATATCCCTTGGAATGCCATGTCCCTTGGAATGATCCTCAGCTAACCACTAAAGAAAAAATCTCCCTCTATACCAATTTTAAATGTACAGGAAAGAATTTAGCAAGTTACCACGTACTAAGTATCACATCAGACAAAAGCAGCTCAGTGTAAACTTGAGGCTTTTCTTACTCATTTCTTCATAGTATCATCCCCACTGCAATTAAACTGGATACACAGACCCTCAAATTCGACCCCTCTGGTGTAATCTCATGTCCAGTTACCTGTGCTGGATGGATTTTTTTCCTAGATTCACCACCTTCAATACCAACACCATCCTGATGTCTTTCCAGTTCTGCTTCACCATCCAGAACTGCACTGTCCAGAACATCCTCTTGGATTCTGTCAGGTTTATCCATTTCTGGGCTCTCCTTATCAGCCTCCTCCTGATTTGAAAAATGCAAAATGTTTACAATCAGTAAAAGTCACAGTACAAAATTTGCTAAGAAACTTCCCACTCCACAATCTCTCCACTCTCTCTTCAGTTTAGCTAAATGAATGAAGGAAAAGGTTGAGGTAACCCAAGCCCAGAGAGCTGAAAGGCCCTGCTTAGATCAGTTTGCCATATTGGGATCTTACTTGCTCTGAAACAGTTTCAGGACAGGGTAAACAGGAATAAGTGCTCACATGATTTTTAATATGGTTCTAGAAGTTTCTGATTAGACACATTTGTATTGATCTTGCACCTTCTCCAGAAATCCCAGGATGGACAGTTTCCACTGTGATATTTTGATGGTCATCTGTCCCAAGTACTCCTATTACTCCATGGTCAGGTCAGTGAAGGAGTACTCCAAATCATTCCCTTAGCTTTGCACACATTTACATTTACATGTTTACAAGTCATTTACAGCATCAGTGTCCTGAGGCCCCATAAAAATCAGCACTTCCAGGTTAGTGACCTCTCATTACCTACAGTAATGAAACCTCTTAAATTCCTCATTGCTGTGAGTGTTCAAGGCCAGGCTGGATGGGGCTTTGAGCAATCTGGCCTAGTGGAAGGTGTCCCTACCCGTGGCAGGGTGTTGGAACTAGATGAACTTTAACATCCTGTCCAGGCCAAACCATTTTGTGATGGATTTTATGAAATCACAGGTAGGTAGGGGATTTTGCACCACGGACAAAGTGGGTCCAAGCCCTGGGGGTTTGCAAAGACCATCACTTTGATCTCTTGCACTCGTCACATGAGCAAGGCTGAGGGGATGATTTGGAGAAAACATAATTTGCCATTCCTTTCATAAGGAAAACATGCCTCCATGAGACAACAAATTTTAAGGAATTGTGTATGGATTTCTAATGCCATACACATATATACACTGACATATTAAACACATTTGTCAGTACCTGAACAGCCTGCCCCAGTCTGTCCTTGCTGTGATGAATGTCCTGTAATGGGCTGTCTGACAGCACACTGCTTTCCTCCAAAACTGGAGCATTCTGCCTCTCTTTCTCAGACATATTTCCATTTACATCTTGACTCTAAGAGAAATGACAGAAAAGAAAATCCTCTTGTGTTACCCACAGACACTGTATTTTTACAGCAAATCTCTGAACTGTAAAAATTATTCTCTCTGAAAACAAACAGGACAAATACTGGTCTGCAGTTCTAAACAAGTCTCATTGGTTTGAGAGAAGCTCTCAAAGCTCTTAGGCAGAGGTGCATCTGCAATTTTCCCACCTCTACTTTTCCCCCGTGTCCTGACCAAGGATACCTGCTCTAGCAAGCAGCAAGAGAAAGTTACATGCCTTTAAAGGGAACTGTATTTCCATGGAAAAGTGCTGTTTTAAATACGTTATTGGCTTGTTACAGACTTGCTATAACAAGTTATGAGAGTTCTTTCCACTTGTCTGATTTACACACTTGTATTTACAGGAGGCTAAATTTCAGTGAAATTAAGGATGCGACACACAGAAGACATTTGAGATGTCTCTTTAGCCAGTTTTCCATTGTTGTTACTGTCAACAAATAAACTCACATCACTCATTTCCAAAGGCTCCTTCAGCTCCACTGCTGTGGGGGTCTCCTCTGCAGAGATTCGAGTATCAGAAGTGATCTGTGTCTCTCTCTTCAGCGTTGTATCTGCCTTCTCTTCCTTTTGTATTTCATTACCAAACTCATCTTTTAACTCAAGGGCTTCACTGAAAATGTTTTCCTTTTTTTGCTTGACATTTTCAAGTCTTTCTTCCAGACTTTTGTGTTCACTCTGAAGTGTTTCAATCTCATCCTTAATAAACTCCTGTTCTGGTGAAGAGGTGTTTTGTTTAACAGTTTCTGCCAAAACCAAACTTTTCTTTTCAGTGTCTTCACATCGGCTAAGAGGTCCCTGTTGTTCCTTTAAACACAAAGAAAACATTTTATTTGAAAAGTATCTTCACTCAATATACCTAATGTTAAGATCTGAAGTCAACCTCCAAAATCATAAATACTTGTTTTGAACACCAAACTATGTTGAAAGGTACATGCAGACCTATTTGCTGCAGAAAGTCAATTACTAAACCAACAATTTTGTCAGTCATTTTTATGCACAGAGAACACCTGAAGCTAAAAGCATCATGGTGATAAAATAATCCCAGAGCACACTGGGTGGTACATGATGATCCTTCCAAGTTCTGGACAGGTAATTCCCTCCTCGCCTCCTCTCCTATTCCTTTAACCTTCTCAGAGGTATAGCAAGTTCTGAAGGACAGGGAATTGCACTGATCCATATCTGAGCTAAGATTTCAGCTTACAGCAGCTCTCTACTCTCACAGCTGAAAGACTGATTTCCGTTCTGCCAAAGAGCAAAAGAATGTCTACTTATGCACAAAGGACATGTCTTAAAAATGAACTTAGGTCACTGACTTTTTTTAAAAAATTCTTCACACTGGCTCAATTAAAGGCACTTACTAATACCAAATTCAGTAATCTCTTTCCTCATTATGCCCTGAGAGGAAAAAACCAAAAATCCTAACCAACCAAAATGAAGAATCCTGTGTGCTTGAGCTAGGACAATGCCTCCTGAACCTTCAGTTCAGCCAATAGTAAAGGTCCCCCCAGCTCATTAAGAGTGGTTTGAGTCCTACAGCAGTCTTGATACAGGAACATTACATACTTCTTTTTTTTTTTAAGAAAGGTTTCACAGCTTTTCGGTTGACACCATGAGCAGTTCTCTTTTACATCTTTGATGGTCTCCATGATGCAGAAACTGCAACATACCTGTGATTTCAACTGATTTTGCTCAGCTGATGGTTGTCCCATTGCTGGACCATCACACTCAGCAAGCTCCTCAGAGACACTTTCCAGCTCAGTGCTCAGGCCTGTTACCATATCCTGAACCTGCTGGTGCTCTTGAACAGGGCTTTCCAATGTCTGCATGATGGTCTAGAAACCAAGGAGTTTCTAGGATTAGTCCACCATTACCTCAATCAATCATCCACAGACTGTTACATCTTTTCCAGGACCTCACCAGCACAACAAACTCGCTTGTTTCCCATAAAATATCAGGCTAACCACAGGTTAAACACAAAACCATCCTGCTCTCTTCCCAGCACAATACAGACTCCCTCATGAACAAAATTTTTATGAATAGCAGGAAGCAGAAGGTTTGGCATTTCATAGAAATGTACTTGTAAAAAGGATGTTTTCACTTAAAATGGATGAAACTTTGGAGACAGAATGCCACACAGGGTAAAAATGCACTTTGCACTACATTGGCTGAAACCAAGAACAAGCAAGATGCTGGAAAAGAATCTTTCAGATGTTTTCCAAATTCATCCTTCCAAAAGGAAGGAAACCTACTGTGGCTTGAAGAATGTAAGAGCAAATGCTTCATATTATAGCTATCCAAATCTGTTTATACAGGTACAAAATGTTCTTCACACTTACTCTGGTCTCATTTGTTTCAGTATTTATCCCTCAGAGAGAGAAAAGGAGCTACTCCCTGCCCTTTTTCAGAGGAACTTCCTCCACTCCCAGCTTTACCCATAACCTTCCCACCTGAATGACACTACAGCTGAACAGTGAGAACTGCAAGCAACAGGAAAGGAGAGTGAGGTCCCAACCTGGAGCTGGCTGAGCAGATTTTCATGTTGGTGCTTTAATTCCGACCATTCTGCCTCTGTGAAGCAGGGGTCCATGGTGTGGCCCTGCAGATGCTCTTTCTGGCTTTTCAATTTGCTAAATTGGGAAGTCAAGGCTTCTGTTTTCTGCAGGAGGAGAGCATAATTTGCCAGCTGAGCTTGCTTCTCCTCCAAACCAGGATGAAGGGCAAAAATCTCCTGTTGCTGTTTCTCCAGTTCCATTAGAGCCTGTTTCAGATCTTCTTTGATTTGCTCATACTGCTCCCTGTTGCACTGAAGTTGCTCTTGAGGGCTAAGAAAAAAATGCTGTGTTTAACAGTGTTGAAAAAACAAATGTATTGATTACCTAGAAAATGTCAAAGTGTGAACAAGTCAACCATTAGAATGAACTTGAGTGTACTGAATACTTTTTTCTCCAGATTTTAAATTACTGATCAGACTGGACTTTTCAAGGTGATGAAAAACACTGAAGTTATTGCAGATGAACTGGGACTTAAATGTAGAACGAATTACTAACCCTCTTAAACCTTAACCTATAAACCCACAGCTTCTAGCACCTGAGAATACATCTGAGAATACAGAGCATGATGATCATGCTCTGTATTCTTCTGCTTTTCATTGCAGTAGAAATTCTGTTCAAAAAAACTACAATATGGTTATGAATCTGCTTTCATTGACTTCCCCTGACAGCCTACTGAAAGGGAATGTTCTGTAGAAGACACAAATCACATTTAGTTGGGTGGGGGAGTGTTTTAGAGATACAGACAACAAAACCAGCATTTACAACACGGGGTATGTCAGTACAATCCACTGATTACTTTCCTGAACTTTACATTGGATTTCTCTCTGTGTGCTTTATAAGCATGCATGCTGATCTGCTGCAGGTGAACAGGTTTATTTGTCCACAGGAAGTATGTAATGAGACAGAAGTAACATTTGCATGTCCACATTTAGTGATGGAGCTCAGATGTCTTCCAGATGGAACTTAAATGCCAACATTCAAAAATATGATCCCACACAAACAAATCCAGATAAATAGCCTGGATATAATTCTGTAAAGTACAGCAGGATAATCGAGGACAAAAGCAAAGCTTCATTGTTTTGGGTTCTGTCCCTCAAGATTCAAAATTTTTGGCAAATGAACAAAGCGCAGCCTCGCAGACGTGAAGTGCTCTTGCATCAAGTTCCCTGTTCCAGCTTCTCACTGCTGTTGTTGCTGTGGTGCATCTGCTGCTCACAAGCCTGATCCTGCAAGGTCCTGAGCATCTCTTCAGACATGCAGAGCACCTCCTCTCCTGTCTTTAACAGTGTGAAGAGGATGCTCTGCATTCTGCTGTGCTGGATCCAACTCAGCCAATGCTCCATCTTCCTGAGCGCCTCTTGCGCTGTTTTTACTGAGAGCTCAGTAATAACAGGAGGAAACAGAAGATTCTCTGGCTATTCATGGCCACACCAGAAAGTATCTCTGGCTATTCCCCACCTGACCATTCAGGCCAAACTGTGACCTGCCCCTCCACAACTCTGCAGAAATACAACTGTTTCTGTGGGTATCTCGTTCTGCCCCCAAAGAACAGAAAATTAATGGAACAGATGCAGGAAGAAGAGAAAAAAGTCAGTATAGCAGTAAGTGATCTCCACTGCCTCTTGGCAAATTCCACATTACCTGCTATATTCAGTGGCCAGCTGACAGATGTTTTCCCACTTTTTCTGGAGCTCAGAAATAGTCTGCTGAACCTCTGGCTTCTTATTTTTCTCATTTCTCAATATAGGTTCCCCTAGAGCCACCATGCTCTGCATTTTGGCCTCAACTTCATCTCTGAGACTTGTGATTTCCTGTATTAAACAAGAAGCAGAAGCAGTGCATATACAATTATTTTTGGTTTCAAAATAAGAGGTATTGCCATTTTTTTTCATACTTTTCACAGTGTTGTTCAAGACAACAGAAGCTTTCTTCTAACATATTACATAGCTGACACAAACAGATAGATCATCTAATTTTCAAAGTCTGGGAAAATTAAGCTGATTCATTAATTATTTTCTAGAAATAAGACCCATATTGTGCTGACAAATAAAAATGCTCAAATGACAAAACTACAGGCCATGAGCAGTGACAGCATTTTTCAGGAGGTACTGACTCATCAAGAACTAGCTTGAGGTGGAAGGTGAAAAAGGAATATATTTAACACAATACCTTTATCAGATTAATCCTTTCGTCTGATGGCAACTCACTTCCTTGTGAACTCTTTTTATTAAGAGCCTCCTCAAGTTTCCTGATCCAGCAAGAAACTTCCTGGGCAAGGTCTTCAAAGTTTTGTCCTTCCACTGCAAGTCTCTCAGTATTCCCTGCCATTTCACTGACACGTGTTATCAGTGCATGGTACCTACTGATAAGATTACTGGATTCTGAAAGGGTTTCATAGTCTGTCAGCCCAGCCTCCCTCAAGGAATTTGATAGCTGAGCCAGGGAGTCAAATGGTTTCCTGAAAAATAAATTAAAAAAAAAAAAAATCAACGTCTATTTGTCGTAACAACATGGAAAAATCTTGTTTAGAACACAGTTCTTAGAAAAAGACCAAAAAAAACAATACCTCTGCATTAATAGTGTTATATAGACATTTTCAAGTTCTGTATCATCTTTCTTGATCTCTTTCACTTTTTCCTCCTGAGCAGAGAGCCATTCTTCTAAGGCCATGATGCTTTCTTCAAGGCTAAAGGAGGTATAAATACTCAGGTCAAAATAAGAGGCATCACATGGCTAAAACCTGCTGGCAGAAGTGTTTTGCTGAAAAAAAATAACATAAATATAGTGTCTGATCAAGCAAAACTTTGAACATAATCCTAATTTTAACTATCTCTGTTCATGTCAGTGAAATTGTCCATAGTTTCCACACAGGTCTGCTATGAAACTGAAAAAACAGCCCACATGGAACATAGAACAAAACATTTGATTAAAATACCATCTTTTGTAAAAAGGAGGGTTGTTTGCCATTCCCTATGGCTGTTCAATAATGAATCATTTGATATCACTTGTGATTCAAATGTCAGGCATAAGATTAGCTCCCTACCTGCTGAGCTGCTGGAGAGAGGCACCAAGCTCCTTTTCCCGTTTCTGACATTTGGAGATCAACCTTTGTAGTTCTGCCTCTTGATCTCTCACACAACTGTTGAGGTGGTTAATGCTTGCTTTGGGCAAGTAAGGCTTCACTTTGTCCAATAAAGCTTTAACCTCTTGGATGTCTGTATCTCTGCCTTCAGCTGTTAGGAAGTGCTGAAAAAGAACACAAGCACAAGTTGCATTTGTCAAATTTGCTGCAGTGTAATAGATATTTATGTTACGAGAGCTTTTCATCTTCTGTTTTCTCCAGTAGTACTTTTTCCCAGCAATTTCAGTTCCTGAAAAAGAATTTATGTTAATTCACGGTTTGCTGACTATTGCACATGGAAATGGAAAAGCTGCTGTTTGTAGAATAAGGAGAAAGTGGAACTGATGACACGTTTTCTATTCTCTACTGTAATGGTACACAGAGAAACAGGCAAGCAGCATCCAGACCTAGCTCTGACATCACTCCATCTCCTTCTGCTGCTTAACTGTTATTGTTTCTTGCAGATGTTGTGGCTTTTCCATTTGTTTTCTGTTCATTCTGTCTGATTTGGAGAGAAAATCTTGCTACAACAAAACAAATGCAATTTTTTTTTCACATTGAGTCCACTGGGGGCAGAATTTCATGTTACTCTCTACATATTTGACTTTCTGCAACCTTGCACACTGAAGTACTTGGTCAAGGTCCACTTTGATTAACTGCTGTCCTGTCTCTCACTTGCCCAAGTTGTCTGAACCTGAACACTGAGACCTTATTTCAATTAAGTTTTATTTTCACTGCCCTTATTTTCCTAATGCTTTAAGTTATATGAAATGTTCTTTCAGCCCCCAGTTATAAAACCACTGCAGTTGAATTCAGTCCCAAGAACAGTCTCGTGGGTAAAAAGAGCAACACTTCAAGAACAATCAGCTTTCGAAATGACAGTATTTTAATACTTTACCTCTAGCCTCTGTAGTCTTTCTTCCAGTAAGGGTTTTGTTTCTGAGGGCTCAAAGCAGTCTTTCAGAGACAGCTGAGTGCTGCTGAACCAGTCATTAAAATTCTTGCAGTGGCCTGGAAAAAAAGGTACATTCCAATTTTTCTCATAAATCACATTCTGTAAAAGAAAATCTTGTTTAACATGGAGATTTCAGACAATTTACAATTACATTGATCAGTGCTACTGTCAAAGGCTGCTTTTCACTACAGAACATTGACTGAAAATGCTGCAGCTCTTATTTTTTTTTAGCTAACATTAGCTGATAATCAAAACACCTATTCCCCAGGAACAGACAAGTATGTTACACACAGCAGTTTGGTTCAACAAGACCTGGAGTAGCCTACTGGAAACTTCTCATTTCCACACAGATTAATACTATTTAAAAAACATTTGAAGACATAAGACTATCTTTGGGCCAAAGTTCCCACCTGCATAATCCTGTGTCTGCTTAAAGCAAAGACTAATAATACTACTTATTCTTGTAACTAATTTTAAATAACTGGAAAAAATTAAAACATTGGAATTCTGTATTTTTAAATGAAACACTCTGACATTTGCTCCTGAATTATGCTTTACACTTCTTTTATCTAATTTTTTTAATGCAAAAATAAGAAACCAAATCCTTTGATTCAGACTGAGTGGTTTGCTGGAATCAAAATCTGGTTTTCTGCAGTCTTTATCTTGTTCAGAACCCTGAGGCAGTTTGGGTCATCAAAGCAGTTTCAGACACCTAACCAATTAATTGCATAACCTTTAAGTCATTGTGGTGGTCAATGCAAACCTGTAAATAATTGAAATGTGTTCACTTACGATTCAAAACACCCATGAAGTGATCTTGAAGCACATGTTTCTTGCTATTAAATAAATCAGTGACACATTTAAGCTGCTTATTTAATTCACCCACATCAGGACAATCTGTCTCTTCCTGGAGTAATGCCACAAGGTGTTCTTGTTGCAGAATTTTCTGGTGTATCTCCTAAGATTAAAAAGAAAAAAAACAAACTTAAAAAGTAAGTTTTGAAGGCCAAGCAGAAGCTGTTTGCCTGCATGTCAAAATAATTTCTTAGATTATATTGGCATTAACAAGGCCATCAGTAAGTAGATATAAGTACTAAATTCTCCTTGAGCAGTGTGTATACACCTGTATGCATACATAACCCACAGAATAGCTATGTGAATAGTGCCATTGTATGTTCCAGAGCATATAATACTCACAAACTGTAATGCCTCAGCTGCCATAGGCATTATTCCACCCCCTAAATTCCTTATTCTGTGTGTCAAGACTCCGTGGGCTGAAGGGTAACTCAGAGGGAGCTAGAGAATTAATTTAAAACTCTCTTTCCTCCAATGGCTCTGATTTCACTGCTCCAAACACTAGAGGTCTGACACCCACTATGCACATAATCCACTCACTGCTCCACAGGAGGTTTAAGTCTTGCCAGCCTAAGCCTCCAAACTCAAGTTTCAGCAAATATTTGGCTGAAATTGTCTAGTGGGAGCACCCCTTGCAGTCAGGCTCAGGTGGCACAAAGGCATCCTCTGTATATTACCCAGTCTTGGAAAACAGACAATCCAAACATGCACTACTGCTTGAACATATCCTGGGTGGCAACATTGCTGCTGTGTCTAGGATTAACCATTTCCAACAGCTGCAAGGGTTAAATATATCTGATAATTACAGTAAAAAAAAAAAAAAAAAGGTTTTTCTTCCATGTTTCTGGCAGCTTAAGGAAATATTCAAGTCAGGCTCTTCATTTGAATTATTCCAGCAGTCTACAATTTACACAGGATGAACATTTATGAACACTTGACCAACAGAGAAATTATGAACAAATGTATCAAATAATCTGTGGCATGCTACCTCTAGTTTAGTAAAGATCTCTAGGGTGTCTGAAGGAGATAAAGCTTTGAGAAGTGATTCAGTCATTCCAATCTGTGTCTTGGCCAGATCAAGGTCTCCTTTCAGCTCTGCTGTATTCACGGTGAGTTCACTGGTTCCTCGCTTGGCTGACAAGAGCTCTTTTATCAGCTCCATTTTTTGCACAACAGATGATCTGATGACCTTAAAATTGGAAATAAACAGACATCAATTATACTGAAGTGATTTCCCAGAAAATTACAAAAATCAATGATACACATAAAAAGAAATTAAGTGATCTGAAGTCCAGACGTTCCAATTACAGTTTGTTTTGATTTGTTTCCCTCTCACTGCAGAAATATTTAAGTTCTGCTTTTCTGAGGAGGAGTGATCGCAGTTCATCTTTATTAGCATTTTTACTGGTGCTGTTTTATCTGTCAGTCTCTCCAGTGTCTACTCTGAGCTGGAGAGAGGCCTTACAGGAGCTTTGGCTGTCATGAAAAAAAGGGTGGCAGCTGTCTCTCTGTAACACATCCCCCTGCACTGATTCCACCGAGGGAAGTTGCCCACAACGACTCAAAAAAAGGTTGGCAGAGAGGTTGGGAGCTCTGGCTCAAGAATATTCCCTAAGGAGCAACAGGTCCTGAACCTGATCCTTGACCTGCACGAGGCAGCAGCTGGGTGGGATCACATGGTGGAACACCCCAGGGACACAGGTGCTCTGGAGGAGCACAGCACAAGGCTGCTGAGTCCTTCCCTAAGCTCCTTAGATCACTTTACCCAGTGAAACTCCTCCGAGTTCACTGCCTGCTGAGGATAAACACAGAAATAGCTCAACAGGGTCAAGCTCAAGGTGCACCTGACAGACACTGTGAGAGGGTGATTACAGAACTGCTACAGGAGCAAGGGAAGCTAACACAGTCTTAAACAAGAACTTACTCTTTGCTGTGTGAAGCTAACACAAGAAGATGAAGATTTCCTTGTGATACTCCAAAGGAAAACACCACAGTAAACATCACTCTGTGCAAGAAACTCCACATTATCAAGCTACATTAACCCATGTCCAGGCAAAGGTAGAGTTTAAAACTGACACTCAGTAAAGTTGAGTTTCTGGGATCCCCAACAGGGTGATGAGGTCCATTGTGCCCTGCTGGTGACCAACAGCTAAACAACAGCTATCACTGATACCAACCTCTTTGGGCAGGCCCAAGGGCCTGAAAAGGCACAGAAGTGAGAAAGACCTTTGTGTTTAAAATGACAGGTTTGGTTCTAACAACCTCCAACAGCCTGAGAAATACAACAAATGAAATACCACTGCCCACTAGCCACAAAATGCCTCCAACTCTCCTTGAGTAAAGTAAATAAGTGATAAGTAAAACCAGTAACTGATGGGCAAAGGCAATACTAGAAGCAAGGCTATAGTAAGGAGTGCTGGTGCATCAGCTGTAAAAGCTTCTCTGTACCTGTAGCTCCAATGGAGGTTCATTACTATTCAGAAGTTCTTCTATCTCAGCCACCGTGTTGTCGAATTTTTGGAGTTTCTGCTCTTGGACTCGTAAGCATGCCTGAAGGTGGAAAAAACACACTGGTAACTGTGCTTCCCTCCAAATTAAATCTCCATGTTTATGTTACAAAATTATATTAAAATATTCTGATTATGCATTTTGGCATATAGAGGTGTCACAATTTGTTAATTTCCTGATTTTCATTTTAGCAATTAAGCATTTTTTGTATTCAAGTCAGACACATCCTGTTTCTCAGGCAAAGCGGCTGATAATGCTTATCTAGCGTATATTTAAGAATCTTAATTATTTTGCTTCAAGTAAATTTGCAGGAAAATGATTTTAATTTTGCATTTATGTCTTGCTGGTTCTACTAAAAGGGATATTCTCAGATGTCACAGACTTTAAGTCAAGAATTGGTCGCCTGGTGGCACATGCCTTGGTATAGAAGTGATAAAATACAACACATGCTGTAAGCACTTTTTAAATGTAAATCCTTTGCATATGAAAAGACCTCCACTCATTTGAATTTATTTTGGAAAGAAGTCAGTAACGTGAAGGTAAAATGCCAGCTTCAACTTATGAACAGGATAATGACAATCTCATATTCCCAAATCAATATTCCAGGCTCCCTGAGGACAAAGCCTTCCTTTTGTAGTCTCTGTACAAGCAATCATCGAAACCCATTCATGTGCTGCAACCTTTAAAAGAGTCTGCATTTGCATACAGGCTACAGGGAAAAGCAGAACTTATCTCACATTATTTACACTGAAATTATCCTTAAATACACAGTCCAATAATTCACTGCTCTGTTCTTTTGTGACAGGCTCCCTGAAAACACATGCACCAGTGCCCTGCTGGGCGCTCACAAAGGACCCTGGGGTTCAACCCTGTGTAACGTGATACACATTGCAACAGTTGGGGGTCTTTTTGGAATTAACAGAAATGCAGAGACGTTTCAGGATCGACAAAAAAAGAGTAGTAATAATAAAGTGATAAATGAACCTGATGCCCTCTGAGCTTGGAATCGTTTTACAAAAATTCAAACGCTTTGGGTTCAGTTTTCTCTCCTCGTCTTCTGCTTTGTAATAGTTGCTCATGGGAAAATGGTTTCTGTGTCTCTTGCCCTCTTCTCCCTCCTCTTTTGTAATTTATCTCTTGCAAGGAAGCAGTAGAATAACCTTAGTGTAGCCACCTGCAGCACAGCCCTTCCTAAGGAGGAGCAGAGTCACGCTCACACCACGCTGGACTTGAGCAGTTTCCAGGTAACAAAATGGCCCTAAAGATGCATTTTCCAGCTGGTGCATTTTTACTGGAGCCCCCAGGGACTTAAACTACTCCAGGAAAATTCTGACAATACAATGGGAGAGACAACAGTGATGTGACAAAATACCCACTGTGGCACAGTGGATATGTCACTGTTTCCTAGTGAAGATCCAAACACAAAGAGCACCTTGGCTTTTTACTGCTCTGCAAATTAAAACAAATGAGCAGTGCTAACAGTAGGAGGAAAGCTGCAAACAACCATAATAAAAACCAGGCCATTTGTAGCTTGTAAACACTGAGGAAAAACTGCCTACAAATTTTCAAACAAGAGGATATGCGATGTATTTATGTCTCAATCACTCTCAAGCAGGAAATTATTTTTGCTTAGCAGACACTGGTTATGACCACAACAAAGCAGCACAGCAGGTCCACTGTGGCCCTAAAGTTAGAAATTAAAATAGTCACGAAGCTTTCGACGGCACAGACCTAGTGCATGTGTTTTTACACCCAACTGCACTCTGATATTGATATTTAATGTTATAATTGGTGCCAATAGGGCATGGGCAGCCCAGACTCCGCTGCTGCCTGCCCCATGTGCAGGCCCTGGAGATGCTCAGGAGCCACTCTCTGAGGCTGCAAAAAGTTACAGTGAGGAACACACCAGGACAGGGGGAAAAAAACCACCTCTGAAACCTCTCCTTGAGCTGTACCTTGCCCAGCTGTCCCACAGGCTCCAGCATCTTCACTGACAGGCCACTGCCACCTGGAAAACTAATCATTAGCCTATACACACTCTTCTCTTTCTTTGTGCACCACTGCACTCCAGGCTACAGCCTTACAGGCCTTCTCTTTGCTCCATCTTTGTACAGCATTTGCAGTGTTGCATTGACTGAAAACTATTTATTACAGATATATACTATCAGTGCACCAGTTTCCAAGACCCGTATCCCCAAATAACAGCAACATCCTTAGTGAAACCACCCATGCAGATACAACTGCAAATGGTACACCTTCCTCTGCTGGTGTTTCTGGCCAATGTGCAAGTTTAGAGCCCAAAGCCCACATCACTACAGAATAAAGGAAGGGGAAAAATTTCCATTTAAATTACCTTCAGCTGAGTGAGGTCCTCCTCAGTCAGGCAACGATCTTCTGCATTCTTGAGCTCTGCATTTGCCCAAGCGTCGATTGTGCCAGATAAGCTCAGGAGTTTGTCCCACAAAGCCTGAGCTCTTCCCAAATTATCACAGTAGTTTTCGGTCTTCTCATTGATCTAACCATTAGATTAACAGACAGAAAGCACACACAGATTTCAAAAAATGTTGAGTTATATTCTAAAAGCAAAAGCAGCACAATAAAATCAGAGCAAGATGAAACCGCCCACAAAAACAAGAGCGGCAAAGGGGAGAAAAAATCTCATGTCTTCACAGTGAACTGGTCATGGAGAAGATATTTAAATCCCTGCCACACATGTCACCAAACATACCAATCACAACAGCAGCTTGCCAGTTTTAAGGCAGGTTTAGGAAGGAGCCTTGCTCATTAATGTTTATCTACTCCCAGTAATACCATTTAATCTCAGTATTGATGCAGTGCTTAAATCGACAGAGGCGAACATTTCTCACCAAAAGCACCAGCACTGTAATTTTCCAGATTGTCTCCAAAATCTAAATCCACAGAAGTTAAGGAAGCTTACAGATTCATGCAGAAAGCACAAATGTTGCCTTTCTGCATTTTCTAGAATTATTCACGGCCAAGGAGTACTGACAATATAAATTACCTGAGAGATCAGAAACGTTACATCCATGGATACTCTGCAAGCTTTGCTCTGGTAAACACTTGGATTTATCTCTTAAGAATCTCTGCCATATTGCACTTAATTTATTCGAAATATTACACCCGTGTCAGAATCAATTACTATAATGCATAACAGATAAGACCACCCTGATAATTTACTTTTTACATACATCGAGCCATCTGTCCACAATAATGTTAGCCTCATTCTCGAATGGAGGCTCCTCAAAGCTTCTCATTTTATTCAGCTGGAATTGCAGGTTTTTGCAGATCTGATTTATTTTGTCTACATCTTCAGAGTGATCATTAAATTCCTCTTTTGCCTCTTCAATCTGTGAAAAAGACCACATGGATATTTGTGAGCATATTTGCTTATTATTGTTTATTCAGCAAAATATTTTTTAACTGATTTGTTTGCTTAGAGGAACAACAGCATTACATAAAATAATCTATTTTATACAATATGATGAGACTAGGAATGCTGTGTTGTTCTATCCCTGCCATGCTGACAAGAAGATTTCCCTGTCAGAAATCCATATCCCTCTGTTACTGGCTGCAGAACAGCAGAGTGGGAATATGGATAATTTATTTCTAAGAGAGCCAAAACCACAGTTTGCTTTTAAAGTCCTAAGTGCCAGATCCAAGGGGACTGTACATCCACACACAGAACCTTAATTACAGAGATAAACAATACACAGTGTGATAATCATCTGAGATACTGTTACAACTCTAACATATAACCTTTGCATTCTGATCCCTAAGTTTTGAACTATTTACAAAAAAAAAAGCTTAAATCCTACTTAAACAGAGACACTGTCAAATATGTCACTGCCAGAAACTGAAACGTCTCCTTCTCCTACTTCCTATTTAAACACCAAGCTGCTTCCTTTGTGTTTAACTGGAATGTCAGTGTTTACAAACAACATGGAAGCTTCCTGGAAAAGAAACACTGACCTCTAGTGCTAGGCACTTTGATGTTAACAGCTCTCTCTTATTTCCCACACATCTTCCCATATGGACCCTGCCGGGTGCTGAGCTCAGGGGAGGGAGGGCAGAGCTGCTCTTGCAAACCACAACAAAGCAGAGGACTTTCCTTGCTATTACTTTGTGTAATTCTATATAAGAAATCATCAGCACTTAAGGACATGCTCCTACTGTGCCACAGCAATTTCAGACCACAGCTCTGGGAGTGGGAATTGCACAGCTCAGGGTGAGGAGGGAGGGCTGTTCCCAGAGAGGGGTCTCCATACAAGCAGGGGCTGGGATATGCAGGCAGTGCCCCCCTGGCAGCAGGAGCCCAGGTGACACAAGGTGCCCCAAGTCTCACTGGTGGGACCAAGAGGAGACTGCCTCAGCTGAAGGGGGCTGGCACAAGCAGACACCACCCCATTGCCTGAGGAAGACACCACTCACATTCCTTCTTAAATTTAACCAGGCACTGCCTGAGAGCAAACATTCCTGGATGCTGTGGGTGATGCCTCATCAGAAAGCCTAAAAATAGGATCTGAACAACCAGTTACATAATCCAGGATATGTGAAACCTGTGCAGTAAAATGGTCATGATTGACACACTGCTGTTCACTAATCTGTTAACCATGGACAACTACACCATTGTATTCATTCAGCCAAGAAGCTGGCTGTCACATTTCTGACAGAAAAGCTGGAAAGCTTTAAACTAAATGAGGGGGTGTCCAGCAGCTCCTGCTCATCCAGGAACTGCTGAGCAAGTATCAGTAGCTCTTCAAGTAATACAAAAGCTACTGCAAATGTTTAACTGCTGTCACAGATAGCTTGGAGCAAAAGGACAGGATTTAATCTCGTCTTCATACCAGATCCTAGTTCTTCCATGGGGTTTGGTTTTGTTTTTTTAATCCCTCTCCATTAAAAAGACTTTGATTCACACTACGAAGAAACAGCCTTAAGTCTACTTAAAACAGAAATATGGAGTGCCTAAATGTACTCTGGAAGCCAAAGTGAAAGCAAGGTGTCAACATCTGCCCTGAAGGCTGAGGGTACAAGGGCAACATTGCATCTGAATGCTCCCAGGAAAGGCTTTTCTTTCCTTTCCACTAAGTTCTTGTCACTCACCTTTGCTATTAGTCTGTTCAAATTCTCCTTCCCCATGTAAGAAGTTTGCTGGGAAAGCACAGTCTCCTGTTTCTGGATGATGCTGGTCAGACTTGCTTTGCAGCTTTGATACTGCTTCAGGAGCTCCAGAACCCTTGCACATTGCTCCTGGCTATTAAAAAGAGATGTATTATTTATGGTCTAAGCATAAACCTGCAGCCTCAACCTCCTGTCTGCTTCCTTCTCCTACATTCCCACACATATGGAGTCTGACAACTATGTTTGGATGAGAGAAAAGGAGTGATGAACTGTACCAGTCTTAAATCCTGCAATAATGTGATACCTGTGTGGTATCCAGACAGTTTTTGGAATCAGAAATGCCCTTCACCATCATATGCCTCTGATCCACATTTAACTGCAATGAGCAGTTGTGTGAGGAGATGAGTGAGGAAAGGCGAGCTCAGTCACCAGTAAACTGAAATATCACAGGCAGCACATCTCACAGCAGCTTGGATGGTGGACATCAGCCCATCCTTCAGTGGGGTATGAAAACAGGTTACTCCCACCTGTGCAAGCCATGAGAACTAACCAGAACATGCCAGTCCAAGCAAAGCCTCTGGGCATCTTCAAAAACCGTATTTGAAGCACAGATGCCCTGAGCAATCAACCATAAACCTTTCCCAGTCCTCATTCTCACAGAGTTATCAGATCAAGCTCCCTTTATTTTGCTGCCTAAGAGATTGTTTTCCCAGCTGTCCTTTTCCATTTGTTTCAGTTTGTCTTTTATTTTTCAGTGTGCTGGCAGGAAATTCACAGCAAATAGAGAAGACACAGCACTCCCAGCAGCAGTCAGATTTTTCTTCTGGATGCCAATTAAGCCAAACACATCACTGCATACCTGCTAAATGATGGGACTCTGATGTTTTAAAAATATGCAAAATTCATGAGCTTTGGCTGCAAGCTCCCATGGTGCAATTCTTGGTTTAATGATAGTTTATGTCTCCATTGTACCTCTAAGGGACAGTCTAGGGTTTTTTTCCTGTTTGATTTCACAAGCAAACTTCTTACTTGAACAATACTACTTTAAAATGCAATTTTCCTCCTTACCATTCAGCAAGCAAGAGTTTTGTATCCTCCCATAACCTCTCTGTAACTCTGCACTGCTCATTTGCTTCTTCTGCTTTCTCCTCATCGATCTGTGGGAGCTTATTAGCAATTTCTTGCACAGGTTTCATTTCAGCAGCAGCACGATCCAATTCCTTTTCCAATTCTGTTAATGATTTTATCCTTTATTAGAAAAAAATGAAATACAGCCTTATATTAAAGTAAGCCTTTGATTTGGTTCACAATGTAATTATTAAGTTCCCTAGAAATTCATCCTGAGCTCCACATATTGTACTAAATGACATCATAAAAAGTCTAATTTGATCTTCAATTCATGTAATCTGACACAGGCCCTCAGATGAGTTATTCTGACCTCAGCACTGTGAGAAAATAATCCTAATTCTGAAGGGCAGCTAGGTCTGTATGAACACAGTGAAATTAATTTGTATTAAAAGGCAAGTGCAGTCTGTTCATCTTACAGTGCAGAGTTTCAGATCAGGTGCATCAGTGCCCAGCAAGGAGACCCATCTCTCTGTTTGACAGTTTTCTTACTGAAAATTAAGATTGATTATTGCAATCTCTTATTTTTTCTTCCTCAATGCTGCTTCAAACACACACACATATATCTATAGGAGTTTGAAATGAAAAAAAAATGGAGAAAGCTTCCTTTTTTAGGCTGTGATGGAACAAATAAACTCACAGCTTTTGTCAGTGTTCCACAGATACTTCAAATTTCAGTGCTCTCCCACAGAGGGGACCCAGGGGAGCTTTTAATTATGAAATTAAAAGAGCTTTAAAAAATAATTTACCTTTTCTGAATAGCTGGAATTGTTGGATCCTTCAAGCCTATTTTGTTAATTCTGTCGCGTAGATCCTGAATGTTTTTAAGGAGTTCACTGTTTTTTCTGGAAAATGTCTTGTATAAATCTTTTTCTTCTGTAAGCACCTGCTCACTTGAGGGATCATAAATCGCATTTAGCTCTTCAGATAAAGTCAGAACAAGGTCTTCACAGCAAGTCTTTCTCCCACATTCAGGATCTTCCAAACAGATATTGACAGTTTTCAGGCGTTCATCCAAACATTTAGCCTCTTCTGCCATATGAGAAACTTCTTGTGCAGCCTCTCTCAAAGCTTTTCCCTGCAGTTCACGTTGATCTGGGGGATCTGGGAGACATTTGATGGAAGACTGGATCTTCCTCAGGGAGGCCATAAAAGCTTCCAGATCTTTAAGGACTGTCTCACGGATCTGCAATTTATGGCTCATTTCTTCAAGCTGGTTTTGATAGTACATCATAATTTTGCTTGCAGCTTGCAGGTCTATTGGGTTAAATTCATCCCTTGCTGAACTGTCTAGGTGTTCCAATTGTTTGCACACTTCAATCTGATTTAATATGGATCTCTGCAGTCCCTGAAATTTAGAGAATGACCAAAAGTGTTAGCAAGTGAAAGAAAACATATATCCCACATTCAAGCTGAACCTATGACTGAAAAACAAATTATAATAGAAGTAAAAAAGTATGCTAAGCAGTGTGGTTAAGATAGAAAACCTATTCTGGATGTCAGTGGAGGGAAGGAAAAAGAACAAAATAATAAAATAAAAATGGCATTCCACATACAAGAAATTTGACCAGCACTACAGAAAGCTCAAGACTCCTTCCAGCAATCAGACAAGATGGAGAGAAAGATGATGATAGTTCTAGGACTGAAAGCAGCAGGCTCTCACAGCAGGACATCAGTCAGAGCACAGGCAGGCACAGAGATATTTAATACTCTGCCATCTTTTCAGTTCTTTATGCTATACTTTTGGAGCAGGCTTCCATGCATTTAAAAATCTCCTGGTGCAGCCTGAAGGCTCTCTGGTTATAGCCCTCAAAGAGCAGTTTGTCAGGGTTGTGAAAACTCAGCTGTGCTGAGAGCTGGGCAAAAACTGTGTCCTTGCAGCCAAAACTGGTCAGACAGAGTACACATGCTCTCTGCCCTACAGCTTGAGACACCTAAACCCTACTTCATTGGAGAGCCAAGGGCAGACAAATGCAAACTTTCAGTTCTGTGTGGCTGTCAGTGTGCTCAGCCTGGAGAGCAAGCCAAGAACAAAACAGAATTCACCCTGTCCAGTGGCCCAGGGCTTGGGCATCAGATACTGATAGCAGGTGAACAATTGCTGCACCCAACACTGAGCTTCAAACTCATCCTGAGCTGTGCTCAGAGACTGCAGCAGAAGTGACACAAGGTGTCTTTGCTGAGCTCATAAATTAACAGCACATTACGTGCATGACTCCACAAAGTGATAAAAGGGCAGGTGAGAACACCACAAATCTGCATCAAAAGAAGATCCTAACCTACAATGAAATGCTCACAACAATGGCTTTAGAGCAAAACCTACTGAGGGCCCCTAGCTGGCTCTACTGGACCAATAATGTTTAAAACACAGGGACTAAAATGCTGTTCCAGATTTTAGAAGGTTTGGGAAATCTTGTCAGCAGCCCAGTCTCCTGAGTGAAAATCCCATGAAGCTCTCTACTTCCTAGATATTAAAACCTATCCTTGCTAGGGTGTGGTCTCTGCATCTTCCCTTACCTTCAGTTCGTTATAATCAAGGTCACTGTTCATCAGATTAAACTGATGGATGGACTTTTTCTTCAGCCACTGATCTAACATTTGACAGAGAAGGATGGATTGATTTTCTATTGGCCAAACAATTTCCACAACAGCCCTTAAAGAGTTCGTTCTGCAAGAAAGGTAACAAAACATGAACTGGGAAAGCAAGCAAGAAAAGACACTCAATATTTTTAAGCACAAAAAGCCACAAAAATAATGTAACTGTCTAACAGATCTAATCCTCCCCCTCCTGAGGTCAGATGAGTTTCTCTCTGAATTATCAGAAAAGCAAGGTGAATCACTGTGAATTTAATCAAAAGATGAAAGGAAATAACAGCAATATATGGGAATATTGCACAGTTATGTTACACACATCTGCCTCTGTTCTTCTTGGGGAGACTCACATTATCTTCCACGTGTATATGAATACAGAAAAACTAAGAACAGCTTAATTTTTTGCAATGAAGAAAAGGTTAAAAATGTGCAGCTATTTTCTGCAACGTACACTATTCCCTTCACAATGCAAACAATTAGGTAGAATTCCTTAGCTAATACCATGAAGTGTTATTTTGTACCTGGCATTTACAGTATCCTGAAGTTCTTTCCACTCGCCTTGTAGCTTGTTTCTTGCCTCAGAGAGAGCAGCCTGCTGTGCTTCAGCCACAAGATTTTCTAAGGTAGATGAGATGTTTTCCAATTGTGTCCAAGCAGAACTGATTTCATTGTCTATCATTACCTAGAAGATAAGCAGTTCTAATGCATTAATATGATCCTGTATTTCTCAGTGGACAGTTCATAAAACCACAGTCACAAGAGTCTCTACAAAAAAGTGAAAACATCATCTGAAACTAAGAGTACCCACTGCCTTTTTTTCCCTTCAAGATCCAATTTTTAGCTGCATGCAAACCTCCAGCAACTTTTTATGGTGACAATTTTCATGTCAGATATATGCCTTGGCTAGATTTTATAAAAGATTCGATAAATAACAAGCCAGGCATTCTTACTACAAGAATGAAAATATCTCCACCTAGCTACATGCAGAAGAAAAACAATGCAGAACTGAACCAAGTTCTGAGATTCTTGATAAGGCTTTGTGGTCCTTTCAAGAAAGGCCGTGAAAAATTGCAGTAATAAACTTTTCAACATCAACTCTGTGCCTTAAGGATCTCATAAACCTAACCAAGTTGTATGTCCTGGAACAGTTCCATTCTGCACAAACACCACTTGGTGGTCCAACTCTGATGACTCCTGGAGCCCTGGCCACCTCTGCTGACAAAAAAACCAAGCTTGTTTCTGCAGTTTTTTTCCCATTACACCTATTTCAGCCGGGAGACAACAAACCCAGGGCCACCAATTCTTCTTTCAGCATCACCTGCAAAACTCCACTGCTAGGCAGCAATGCAGCTGTGAAGAACTCTAAATCCTTGATTTTCCTTCTTCAAATACATCTGTTTGCAAGGATGCTGCTTTTCCCTTGGCAATATATAGGTAACAGAGAAGTGCTCTACATGAGAGAATAACAATTTAGGCACCAGGTATATTTTTAAAAGATGAATACTTGCCTCTAGTTCATGCAGCTTGCTCAGAAGGCATGATGTGCCTTTTATTTCATCATTACAGCCAGAGGCTACTTTATCTCTGCTGAGTTGTAGAAGTTCCTCCAGGTTCCTTCTTTGTGTGTCAAAGCTAAAGAAAGATGCAAACACTTTCAGAGAGAATATTACTTTTAATTAAATGGAACATCTCAGGATATGGGACTCACTGATCAATAGAGCACCATAAAAAAATAAGCACAGTCTATTGCAAATATGTCTTTGATTTAAATCCAAAATGAATGAATAAGGCATAAATGAGCAACATAAAGAGATTGCTCATATGGCTAATTTTCAAATCTAAATGCCAGCCTGCATTCTCTGAATTCAGTTCTACGAATGTAAAAATGTCAGTTCTCTAAAAAACTTGAGACATTTCTTTATTTTGCAGTATTTGAAGTTATTAGTAAGGCAGATGCAGACTTCCCTAGCCCAAGAAAAGAAGTAAAACATTCATAGCTAAAAAGGTTCTTGCTACAAAATCCTAATGTTGGAAGCATCTAGTTACTGTAGTGCTTCCTTATCAATTAAAGATCAATATTCAGTAAACTACAGTAGAAAAAAAATAGGGTTCTGCATAGCAAAAGTGCACCTTATGTTTGGTACATTCAATTAATATGTGAGTTAATCTGTCTAGCACAGCATCCTATCTTAACAATCATGCATTTTTTTTCCTTTAAAAATTACCTCTCTAACAAAGCTGGTATGGCCGAATCACCATCTTCCTCAAACTTGTCTGCACAGCTTTCTCCATTGTGATGTTTCACATCTGGCTCCAAAACTGTCTCTGCAGCAGGTCCTGAGGTCTGAGTAAAAATAAAAAGGGTGACAGTGACCTCCACATCATCCTGTGTAATACACAGCAAAGCCCAACAGTCCCCTGAGAGCTCCTGAAGGAAGGAATTGCTTGATGTGTCCCAAAGGGGATGAGAGATGCCACTCATGAATACAAGATGTGTTTAAACTCAATCACGAGCCCAAAGAGTAAATTTTGTAATACTTGCAGCCAGCTTATTCATTCTTTTCACAGATACAAAGCCTCCACCTCTTCATTAGTCTCTTCATTCTCTGTCCTCTCAAAATTGTTCATATTACTGGGACATTATGGGGGATTTTCACTTGAACACAGCTTCCCACATGACCTTTCCATCTGAAAATGACTTTTTTGCAAAATATGATTCCAGGCTGGAGGCTCACATCTTCTCAGGACGCCCAGCACTGCTGCTTGCATGTTAATTTTTAATATTTACTTAGCCTACATTCACAAACACAATGGGGTTTTGATTTCTGCCCAGAAGGCCAAGGTCTTATCAGAATAAAAACAGTAAGAGAAATAAACACTTTTTCCTCTTGGCAATGACCTCCCTTAGACAGAGCACTGTTTTCCAACAGTAAGTCTGGACTTCTTACCTCCTGTGCCATAAGGTTGTCAATTTGTTGAGAAGAACCAGACTCTTCCCCATTCTCAGGAGCCATAATGGAGTTCCTACAAGAACAAATTATGAAATACAAAGGGAAAAAAGAAATCCTAGCTCAAGGTTTAAAACAGTGCAGCTGTGATGAAGGGTAATCAAACATTGTACTTGTCAGTTTATGAAACTTAATACTAAGTGTTTAAGTGTACAACTGGCCACAGTAATGTACAGTTATGTACCACCAAAATACATCAGAGTATCCCAAAATTTATGTGTAAAAATGATTTCTATAAAGCCACAACACACCATGACTCAGCCACCCACCCTTTCTGAGGGGACTGTCCTTTTCCAACACGAGCCAGCAGTGCTGTGTAAGTGTCTGCCACCACTTGTTGAACCTTTTCTAGCCTCTTTTCACAGTCTGCAGTGAGTGTCTGTATCCCTGGGACAGTTTCTTCTGAGAGTCTTGCCAATGCTTTAAGGTCTTCCAAAGCCTTGTTAAGTTCCTTCATGCTGCCTTCGTGTGAAAAAAAGGCCTAAACAAAGAAAAAACAATATAATAAGCCCATGTTAAGACATGAGGATAAGCAATTATTCTCTTTTTTTTTTTTTTATACTTCCATTATCTTCTTGGTTGAGTGCTCTTAAAAGTCTAAGCTGTCCAACCAACAAATATACACTTATTTTCTCTTGGTTCTTTCTAAAATAGAGCCAGAAAAAAAATTAGGATTTCTGGCAACATGTTCCCAACTATATTCACAAAACTACACTGACTCTTGCTTGATTTTGAAATTCATTATGTTCTACAATTTTTAATTTTGGTCCCAAGTCTTCTTCACCCTCACATCAGACAGAAGTGTCCTACTGACTACAGGAAAAGTAGAATATTTTTAAAATATTCCTTGTCAATAATTATACTTTCTAGGGTGAATTCAAGACATACTAAAAATCTGAGGAAAAAAGTGGAAAAAGGATACCACCTACTTAACAAGGGGTTAATTCTGAAAGTCTGCAAGAACACTAATATCTGCAGTCACAAAAAGGAAAGAAATAATTTTTGGTGGCCTCTTTGCTCTGTGTTTACATGACCCAGAGCACAAGGGTCCTGCTCCACAGATAATGAACCCAAAAAGGAGGAAGAAGCACAGCAAGCATTCACAGAGAGAGGCAGAAAGGGAGTGTGTCAGGTACCTCATGTTCCTTGATGAGGCCTTTGGTTTTATCCGTACTTAGGAGTTTCTTCTCTTTGCCTAACTGCTTATTGATTTTTCTTAAAGTTGCATTAAATTTCTTTTTTTCCCTTTCTACTATGAGCTGGACATAGGATACAATTTCCTGACGAACTGCCTGCAAAATACAAAACGTGTTGTGGCCATGAGATGGTGAGACAGTGTTACACAGCAAGTAAAAAATCACAGCGTACTGTGGACAAGAAAAAAAATGGTTTTCAAAGATGCCAGGCCTACTGAGGCCAGAGAATGGATTCTCATTCCTGCATTATCTCACCTCCCATCTCCTACGAACATCCTCTTCCACCACCAGCTTCTCATGATCAGATGAAATACTTTTCAGCTGCTCAGCTGCTTTCAAGAATTTTTCAAGAACTTTACTGTCCAGAGCATTAAAAGCTTCCTAAAAAAAAAAAATTAATGAAAACGATACAGAACTGACTGTAACTTATTTAACTAACAAAATGACATCAGTACCATGTAAAACCCGTGAATAAATCAATGTGTACACATATGGGGTGTGTGGTTCTGGTGTGGGTGGGTACAAAGGCATTCTCCATCCCTGTTTATCTGCAAAAGGTTGAATGCTTTATGGAGAAAAGCAGGTGCTGTTCTTGCAACAACTTTAAGGGGAAAATTTGGTACCAAAGACAAAAGATTAAGGTCGCTGAACTCTGCCTCTTCCCTAGGGAATACACGGGGCTGTGTCCCAGGGCTGCCAGCAGGTGGTGAAAGGTCTCCATCAGCACCAGGGGATCCTCCAGGATGGCCTGGAATGAGGCTCAGTGTCCCTCCTGGCACATGGACACCCAGCTCTCACTCTGCCAGACCAGGCAACACAGATTTTGGGCACTTCCATTGCCAACACCCCTTTGAAAGATTCACATTTTGAGACAGGACATTTGATTTACGAACTACCCTCTGGGAAAAAGAGGAGATTCAATATTTATAATAACCTGCCCAAGAATTCAGGCATGTCATGCTTGATGGGAAGCTTAAAAATTGATCAGGCCAAAAAAAAAAAAAAAANNNNTGAAAAAAGAAAAAAAAAAAAAAAAAAAAAAAAAAAGCTGAAGTTCTGAAAATGATGAGCTCTGATGGAGTGGTGGAGTAATTTAGGACAGGGCACTGGATAAACTGCCATACAGATTTATGTTTCCTCATTAATAAAGTGCTAAATCAGAAAACTGAGCAGAGCATTAATAGCTACCAAAAAAAAAAGTCAGTATTTTTCTTACTTCAGACTTTTAGAGACCATATAGCCCTCAGAAGTACTCAAATTCAGCTGGTTCAGAACACAAACCCACCTCATATCTTGAAATACATTCTTCAGGACCTAATTTTTGACTGATAAGTTGCACAGCCTTTAAAATGGAGGCCTCAAGTTCTTTCTGGGATTCTTCAAAATTGAGCAGAGCCTCCTTCTCTGAGGGTCCTTTCTCAGATTTGGACAAGATGTTGTTCAGATCACCCGTGAGAGCCTTGGAAGAAAAAGATTTTTCAGAACACACCTGAGCGTCAATAATCAGATTAAGTTATTGCTTCATAACATCACCCAGGTTTTTCAAGATGAGATAGTGATCTTGGAAATGTTCTAGATTTTGACCTGACAAGAGTCTGGGAGACTGACTCCAACAGTATAGAGCTTTTTCTAGTTTACATGACTAAGAGTCTTCCTTATTCCATAATTCTAAAATTAGAGATATCTGTGTGTTTATAAACGAGTACCTCTACTTTGTCTCTGGTTTCTTTAATTCGTGCCTCCAGCCCAGTGGTGTGAGAATGCTGCTGAGACACCTGACTTGAAACATTCTGCATCAGGGATTGCAACATTTCTTCTGCTGCCACAACTCGGTCTTGGCATGAGGATCCTCTTGCAGCCAAGCTCTGGTTGAACAAAAAGCATCAGAAGCCTTTACAAGTGTTTATTGCTCTTTTTGTTTAAACAGAGTGAAAAAGCCAGCCTTGATCATGGATGGTCGATACTTGGTAAAAGAAAACCTTATATTCCAGTTATGGTCAGTGTACTGCACTGTAAAATCTGNCTTTACAAGTGTTTATTGCTCTTTTTGTTTAAACAAACTGAATGAAAAAGCCAGCCTTGATCATGGATGGTCGATACTTGGTAAAAGAAAACCTTATATTCCAGTTATGGTCAGTGTACTGCACTGTAAAATCTGTGTGGAGAGAAAGAAATTTGCTGCCATCCACAGGGGATTCTGTTTGCTGAAGCAATTTCTTTCTGTCAGTGCAATAGCTCCTGTGTCTTTGCCACAGAGCCAATTAGATGTGTTTTTAAAACGTGCTCTCCCATCCAAGCAGCTTCCCAAATGAAACCACACATTTGGATGTGCATCACCTGATCATGAAGTCATCCAAAAGCAAGCACATACCAAGGCTCAGATTTTCTTGTGGTATTCAGCACTGCAAGGCAGGAAGCAGCTGGGTGCTTTGCATGCAGGAGTAGTGTGCCATGTTTAAATATTTATCATGAAAAGTTGTTATTAGAGCTGTTTTGATCTATGAATATTCAACACATTTCTCCTGTTGGAAGTTGTCAGTTAGCATTCTCCTAGTGATAATCAGAGCTTTATTCTGGATCTTGACCTATTGTACTGCAGGTAAGGAGCAACCTGATTTCTCCTGCCCCCAGACATGGAGATAACAATGCCAGCCACATGTTTAGAAGCTGTATGTCAGGGTGCCCTTTCTTAATTCATGTTTTTTTAACAAACTAGAGTCACACTGCAAAATGAGGCTTGTTTTATAAACATATGTCCATGATTACAAAAAGATGAACAGACCCTTTTCATCTCTCACACTCCCAAATCTGTCAGCTAAACACTCTGCAAGAAGGCACAAAGCAACAGGAAACTAACACTGATTCTGGTTACAGAACACAGATTTCTCCAGTACAGTTATTGAACATAGATTAAATGAAATAAAGAGTATTTCTGTTTATTTACAGCAGTTACACAAAGGAGTTTCAATGAACCTCCTTCTGGTGGTCACCTTCACACCGTTAGGTTATACAGGCTCTGCTGCAGAAGTAGGAAAGGCAACATAAGACAGTGCTTCAAATTTTTCAGTGCAAAGATTGGCATCTCTGTTCTGTCTCACCTACACTGGCAGATGAAGAAAATAAATCAGACTTTGTATTGAAGCTGCTGAGTTATATACACAGATTTTCACCTGCCATCTGCTGGGAGCTGGGGGTAATCCCAGGCTGAGAGACATGGGAAACAGTGACCAGTGGAATTTCTTGTTAGAAATAGATTTGTGCTCTTTGTGGATATTTAGAACAACTGCCTATAAAATGAGATTCCCAAATTACCCCATGTGCTGCTGAAAATACTTCAAGTAATCCCAAGTACCAATATTCAAGTATCTCAAGTATCAATATTCAAATATTCAAGTATCAAGATTGTTCGATCATCAAGGTTTTGATGGGTAAGCCTTGAATACAGCCAAAGTGTCCCAAACCTGCTCCCTACATTGGAGGGTAGATGATAAAAGTCCTGTATGACCAGGGGAACTACTCAAATTCCCAGCTTGCAGAGTTCCAGTCTGCTCCAAGAGCTGTGCTGGACAGCAGCAATTAATACCACTCAAGTACAAGCTGCTGATAAGTGGCACCAACAGCATTTCATTGGCACCTGCTTGTCATCTGGAGTGGAAGATTCACTCACAGCTCATCTGAGAGTGATCCTGAGAAATAACAAGGCACAAGCACTGTCTTGACTTTTTACAAATATTACAGCACAAAATCCACATTAAGTTCTGCTTCACTGATGATGTCTCATTTTACCCCAGCCACAAATCCGTGCTGCAAGATGAGAATCTGAGGAACAAGTATTTTAAGCAGCATTTTCACCTGCAAATGTTCTTTCATCTCAGGTTCCACGGGCTCCTCGTGACTGATCTTGCTGAGCAGACATCCAATCTCTGCTGCCCAGCTGTCCACCCCTCCAAGGAGCTCTTCAATTTTCTCCAGGCTCTCTGGAAGCTCTGTGGTCTTTTCAGCAGCATTTGTGCTCTTTTCTCCAAGCTATAAACAAAGAGCAGGGTAAGATGTTCATTCCCACCATCTCCCCACTGCTCTCCTCCAACACAGCCACCACTCGGGTCACTTTCCAGCTTTAGCACCCAACAGGGATGAAAGGAGAAATAAATGCCAAACATATTGGTAAATAAGCCATGTGAGGCTCAGTTCCTCAGCCCTGAGGGCAGGTGGGACAGCACAGCCTGGGCCCATACAGCCTGTCCCCTTGTCCCCTCTCCTAGAAGCAGCCACACTACTATGGAGAAAAACTCCTGGGCTGCAGCATCCCTCAGCCCACATGAGGGAATTGTCCAGGAGAACAGCAGCTGGTGTTGGTCTACTCAAGATCAGGAAGTGTGCTGACAGTGTAATGGTACTGGCAGTCACAGGCCAGAGCTCAAGCATTTCGTCTTACATTGTATATAAAAAATAAATATAATATATTTGATAGTCAATGTCCAGAGCAATGCCACAAAAATAACTCAGTAAGTCATTAAGATCTTAGGCTTCTTGCACCTTACTTCTCTGATTCCTCAATATATTTTCTCGAAGCATCTCTTATTAAGGGTTTTTCTAGCAAACTTTGGATTTCCCTCACCCTTTGATTACTTCCTTTGATTTTATTGCATTCTCACTAAGCTCATCTCCTACAAAAATGCAGCAGTAATTTTTTGCACCGTTTACTGTCACAGCACTACCTTTAATAAATGTCAATGAAAAGCTCAACTCAGAAAATTAAGAGTTCTAATATTCCCAGGCAGAGTGAAAATGTCATTCTTGTGAAAGTACTCTAGGAAATGTAATATGTATAACATTAGGCAGGCTGTACAGGGATTTACAGCAGCCTAAAAACCTGTCAAGTGAGCTGGTGAAAAGTTGCACAACCTTAGAAATATCTATGCAGCAATAATTACTTTCTACAAGCTAAGACAGAGACTGTAAAATTTAGGTTAAATTGATTACTTCCACCCCTAGCACTGAATTAAGAGCTTTCTTCTGCAACAAGATTTCCTTTTATAAGTGGCTTTGAGATTTCAATTTAAAAATTGAACATTTTCCATCCTGTTATAATGAGAATTTAACTGAGTCACAAAGATTAAGAATGGGATGCTGCTGTGTACTCTCTGTTCCTCAAGCTTTAAAACTGGCAACCTTGAGTTGACTGAAAGATTGATCAATTTCTGATTAGCAAGCTGGTAAGTCTAGAAAAGATGACTTTCAAAGCTGCGTGGCAAAGAGTAACAGTAACTTGTAACTCACAAAGTGTGTCCTCTTGATGAACTTTGCCCATCTCCTGTTCAGTTTCTTCAGCTCTTTGGCAATATTTGATCCAACTTGCTCTTTGCTGACTTCAATGAGATGGTTTCCAGCCTCATTTAAGGAACCATGAATCGAATTCCTCTTTGCCAGGATCTCAGCAGGGATCTAGACAGAGGCAGGGACATCATTTAAAGCAGAACCCTGTCAAACATTTATTTCCAAAATGAAAAGCAGAAAAGCAACAACAGCAGCCACTGTGAGATTTAATGTTTTTCTTCCAGGAGGCTTCGAAGTATCTCTGTCAAACAAAGAGAAATCTAACCATGTACCTCTTTTGGATCCTCATTTCTGTTTTCTTCCAGCCATGTCTTTAGTAAGTGGATGTTTTCTGTGTAATTACTCCAGGAGGACAGGACTTTCTGTAGGGTGGTCTTTACATTGGAAATATACTCTTTGCACGAAGAAATCTTTGACTCCACTGTCTTCAAAAGTTTGCTGATTTCCTGAGGATCTCCAGCTAGGATGTGGAATAGGGATTATTTTATATACTTGGAAACAGAGAGGTTAATTAAACAAGCACTGTTTACATGGAATAGTAGATGGAATTAAAACTGATGGCAGCACACCAGTTCAAAATAGAGATCTTCATATCAACTTCTGTGCATGAGCTTACCCAAGTCAGGACATTTTATGTTTTTCAAGTCTTCGCAGATGTGAGTAGCAGTGTCTAGTTGTGTTTCAAGCTTCTTTTCTTCAATGAAATTCTGCCCAAAGTGAAAAGTAATTTATATGGATAACACTGAACAACATAAAACTGGGTAAGAAATACAGCTTGGGAAACCTTTTTTTTTTTTTTTTAAATAAGCCTACAACCTGCAGGTTAAATGCAAACTGAACAAAGCCCACCTACAACTCAGCTGCATCCTTTAGTCTGAAACAAACCTGTTCTTTTATTCTGCTTGTGCAGGGAGTAAAGTAAATAGAAATATGAGTACCTGAATGCCACTGCCTGAGCCACAGCCCTGTATGAGTCAGGACTGCTTGTTTCAGAAAGTTACAGCCCCAGGGCAATACTGAGAAATGGCATCTAGAGTAAGTCAGGCAGGATTTACTCACCTAAGTCAAAAAAGTGGTAAAAGCAAAAGGTGGGTTTCCCTGCATGCACAGAAATATTGATGTGCTTCGTTTCTGACCCAGATCAAAAACTGGGGATGGAGAGGGTGAAAGAGGAAGAAATGGGAGCAGAGGAGGAGACTTGTGTGTGCATGGGGAACGAGGGCCAATCCTCAGCTCCTCTCTGGCTGAGCTGATCTCACTCCAGCACTCCCCACTCCCACAAATGTCCTCCACAGCAGGCTACAAAACAACCTCCCCTGTGACTGTGACAAACCTGGGCTACCACATCACCACCCAGCCAGGACTTCACATCATGGGGCCAGAAAGTAAGCCAGCAACAAGCCCTAAACTCCCTGGGAAAACTCTGCATTCTGTCAGCTTGAGCAAGACCATGAACCACAACTGTAGAAATAACACGATAATAAATCTTTGTGAAACCAACTGAACCAACCAACTCAGCACAGATTAACTCTGCACGACCATCTCACCACAAGGTGAGGCTGACAGTGCTCAGGGAAACTGCTATTTTATACAACCTGCTGTCGCCTCCTTCCACAGCACTGAGGCTGGTGAAATGCCCACTAATTTAAATATGGATTTGCCAGCCTGAGAATCCCCTGAGAAAGTCCTCTAAGATGGAATTCATAAAGAATCCCATTAACTCGAGATGGGGAAAAACTGGAGGCATCAGCACTTTCACCTCTGCCTCCACTCCTGATGCAGTATCCTTTGTCAGTATTTGGGGTTGGCCAATCCATCCCCTCCTAAAAGCCTACATGTGGCATCAGTTCCTTAACATGAGTCCAGAAACTGAGCTAAGCATAAGATGAACAAGACAATTCATGTTCACCATGAAGCATAAGGAGGTAAAGAAGCTGGGAAAAGGAAGAGGCAGCAGTGTGAATAACGGTTAGGTTTGAAGAAAGCAGCTATTGAACTACCCCAGAGAGGGTTCTGTGCATTGGAGCTAGGGAACAGCTTCTACAGCTCTATAAATAGTCTAGGAAGAAATAAATCTTCACAATAAAGAATAAAAATGGGCAGAGAGAAAAATCACAATCATGGCTTGTGTTACTTCTCCAAACTGAAGAAAGAACTCTCATTCATAGCAAAATGGAAGATGTTGGGGGCAAGGAAAACTTCTAGGGAGGTCTACCTGCCCTCTTTTGAATAAATCTGAGATTTCACCACTCCACCATTCTTCTACCAACTATAATATCTTCAAGTGACAAAGACAAAACATTGAATCAAAGAGAGCTGGGAAAGAATTACCATCAGGGTGTGATACATGTATCTGAAACTTACATTCCAATTTTCCAGCAGTGATTCCACAGACTCTTTTGCCCCATACTTCATATCCCAGACATTTAGCTTTAACTTCATCTCATTGGCAAGGGCTGAGCACAGTCCATAGTGGTATTCAAGAAAAGTGCTAAGGTTTGTGGAATGAATATTGCTAAATCTGCAAACAGAAAATAATTCCAAAAGTTTATTCAAAACCACTGGATATACAAGGCATTAATGTATCAAGATTTTATCCTTTAAAAAAAAAAAATCAAACTTATATGTATGTAAATATTTTTTTTTGTTATGACAGGAATTAAGTTCTAAGATAGCAACATTTAATTTTTTTTAAGCAGCAAAAATTGAGCAGTCAATGTTGTCTGCTCAATATACGAAAAACCTTAAATGCTCAAAGAAAGGGGCATATGCCACCTGCATGTAAAAGCATCTCAGGTTATGGATACAGATTCACTGGTCATTTTTTTAAATATCCTCCAACAGATATTTGGGGTCATATCAGCTATAGATCACAGAGATTTTTAATGGTGGAAATAAAAGTTTAGAGAATCCCTGCCACCAGGGATATTTTTACATTGAAAATATCCACGTTTCCTATCCCTAGTGGTTGTTTCTTATCCCCACTAGCAAAGGGCATCTGAAAAGGTCCTGTTAATGAGCTCCTCTCTGTACACATAATTAAACATTCATTGGACAAATGAGAGATCCCTGACTGCTCCACTTGAAAGTCAGCCTGTGTTTAGGTCGAAAATGCTCTTTTTTAGCAAGGCATGGATAAATTGTGTGCTTTGTTCAGAATAGCAGAGCAAGTAATTAGCAGAGCTAGAATACAACATGAAGTAGAGGGAATTTGAACATCACAACCTTCTTTTCATTTCCTCTAATTTTTCAGGCAAGACTAGTGGCATATTCTTCTCATCCTCATTCTTAAATGACTGAAGGGTGTCCAAGTGAGAATCAAAACAATCCATCAGGCCCTGGGGAGAACAAGACACAGTAAGCCATTCATTCTGATCTAGAGTATTTTGTCTGGGAATCTCCAACTCACCTGCCATTAAGGAAAGAGCTATTAGGAACTAGTCAGCACAAGACAATCTCCCAGTGTCTTTACTCATTAAAGTGCAATAAAATATTTACCTAATCACCTTCTACAGTGCATATTTAGTACAATACTACCTGATTTCTCTTATCACTGTGCATCTACTTAAATATAAGCACCACAGACTTTACACTACCCCTGCTATCAGTTTTTTCTGCACTTTCACGGCCATCTTTAGGAGAAAAAAGCATCATTGTAACAGCTGCAGGGTATTAAGTTCTTCTTTGCTATCCCTTAGCAAAGACTGACAGGAAAACCTATTGAATAAATCTATTATGTCACCTGCTCCATAGTTCATTTGACTGCTCAATAAATTTGTGTCTAACACCAGGCTGACAGGGTATCATATTAACCATTCAACAGCCAGTGTCCCATGACTGGGGAATATTTTACAGCCATGTGTCTCAGCACCAAATTCCCTACCTGAAAATAAAACATAAAATGTATTGCACAGAAGATAAGCTTATTTCTCAGTGGCATATTAAAAAAAAAAAAAAAAGCCACAAGCTAATTTCTAATAAAGAAAAAATTTGCCACAAAGCATGTTAATGGAAATGGCTAAATCCTGTGACAGTCCTCAATCACAAAAATAGTGCACAGATTTTTACCACTGGATTCTGTAATCTTAACACTGGATCAGTCAGACAGTCATGAGCATTGGTGGATAATTTCCTAGATCTTAAGTAAAACTGCATTATAAGGTACCACCTTGCCAAAATGATCCCCACACACAACATACTAAAAGGGAAAAAATTCCCAGCAGGATGTCTTCCCACCAAGAAAAGTGGATTTGGCAGAAATTAAGCATTAATGCATTTCTTCTTCTGAAAGAATGCAATGATTTAATCTATATGCTTAACAGGAAAAAAGAAATGCCTTCAAAAACGACACCAGTCTCTCTATCTTATCCTTAAAAGTGCTTTTAAGTACTTAGATTGCACAACAAAAATCTTAGATCAAATGGCTAAAGACTGACAAAGCTGTTACCAGTCAAAATGCCATCTCTCATATCAGGAACTGACTAGAAACAGTACAAAAGATTGGTGGTATTCAGCCACTTACAAGAATCTCCACTGCTCATTCTCTGAGATTCTCTTTAAAGACAATATTACAAAACCAGCAAACCTGCCTATAAAAAAACCCAACTATGGCATTATGATCACCAGCCACACATCAACACATATACTCTTTCAGAACTTTCAAACTCAAAAGGATGTTTAAACTATTATCTGTGCAAATATTTGAAGATCAGAATAAATAACTTGCATGGTACCAAAGGCATCAAAATATCCTTGCCTTGAACAGAACTACAGAGTGATTCAGCAAATATTAAACTTTAAACACACAAACTTGTTGAACTCCCAGGAATGTAACCTTAAGCTCAAGTGCTTTTCTGAATAGGTATGCATTAAGCATAGATTTAAAGATAAAGATGCAATTATCCTGTGTTATTACTTAACAAACAAACAAGTTGCAGGAACCACATAAAAAAGAATAGCATAATTTACTCATTCAGGCAATACTCAAATTTAATCTCACCCCAGTGAAGTCTGAAACCTGCCTTATAGACCCACGCAGTTATTTAATTAAACTCATAATTCTTCAAAGGTATGTTCAGAAGAGCTTTTCATCTTCAGAAGACAAACATATGCACACCACTTCCCAAAATGTCAAACAGCAATTCCATAACAAGTGCTTTGCTGGGTCAAACTGAAGCAGAATTTCCTTTGTGATCAGCATACCTTAAATATTACAATTATTTCTCTGAAGACAGACATTGCTTTGAACGGATCCTGCAAATCAGGCAAATCTTCAGCCTGCAGACGTTCCACCTCCTGCAGCCAAGTCTCAATGCTATCCAGAGGGGAGGGCAACATCTGGTCCAGCTTCACTTTCCACTCGTTAATCTTTAAAAGGAAAACAAGTGGATTAAATCTCTCACTATTATTTTCTTCCCTATCTCCAAGATGCTGATATAAACTGCATAAGCTGGTGCTCCAGACATCCCAGGAACCCACTCCCTCACTGCTCAAAAAACAAGAGCTTCCAGTGAAGTCAGCTAAGATCAGCCCTGTTTCCCTCAAACCCAGGTTTGCTCCCGGCCTGTAACCTCTGCAACACACAGGGAATTTAGCATTCCTGTCCTTTGGTGGTGACCATCCCAAGGCCCAGCAACAGGAAAATTTATAGTGAACTAGTTGCATAAATGGTGGGGGGGAAACAGAGATGAACAGCTTTCTGTCATGGACTGACAGGGGAACATCCCTTACAAAACCAGCAATTCCCAGCACAGCCCTACACATCCCAATTTGGGCCAACACTGACCAACCAGGCCCCACTAGGTCAGTATCTGTGCTCTGAGCCATAACTATGTCCCAAAATAACCTTTTAAGCATAAATAGGCCAAAAACTTTGATCAGAAGAGTGCTCCAAGATAACCAGACACAGGGCATTTTCCAGGGATGTTTCAGTCTTGATGCTCAGGAGGCAGAAGGGTAACACATGTCACCTTCTGCCTCCTCTTGGGCACTGAATGCCACTCAGACTGTCTGGACTTCAGGTTCAGGATCAAGCCTCTTTATTCATTCCAAATAAAGCAACATCTCCCCACTTTTCCCAGTGTGAGTTCCTGGGGTAGACTTAGGCTTCTTCTTCCATCCCACATGCTCATGCTGGTAATGGGGTGAGTGAGAAATGCCTCTGACCTGAAAGATCACTTTATCCCACTCTTCCCTCATCTGCTGCTGGCCTTCACTCAGCTCAGCTTCACCTCTTTTTGATGACAACACAGGCAGAAAGGGGATTTTCTCTTGGTTAAATGTTTCCATAAATGACATCATTTCCTAGGGATGAAACAGAAGAGTAATTCACAGAAGATGTCAGATGGAAGCTCACGGAGCCAAGTCCTGCCTTTGAACACACTGGTATGAGTTCCATTAACTTCAAAGGGTGTCATGCATGCAAAGGCAAGACAGCAAGAGGCATCCTCGTCTCCAGGCAGTATTTGGGTCTGAAATTATAGGTGCCATTCCCTAAGTCTGTACTTAACATAATGTCAGTGCAGTCAGAACACAGTTCTCCCCTCCCAGCAAGAGAAAAGGAAAATTCATCCTCTCACAGTTCCCCATGGGCCACTTTATTACAAACTCTGGCTACAATATAAGCCAAAGGAAATTTTACTTCAGCACAACCTAGAGCCAGCAAATCAACTACTCCTCTACAACATCAGCTGGATAAAACCTACTGTTGCAATTAATACAGAAATAGCCAAAGCAACTCTGTGAAGGGCCTACGTGCTTGAATCTTGTCCAAGTCTTCAACTACATCAATTAATGAAGACACTACTTTACTCTTTCCAAAAACTCTGCTCAAAAATGAAATAGCATATCTCTTTTTCATAACAGAGAGAATTTTAGCCTACCTTTCCCTCAGTCATATGAAGGCATTTAATAATTTCATCATCAGATTTCCAAGTTTTTTTTAAAAGCTTATTTAACACTTAGTTTAGGCAACCAAGATGAAAAACATTAAAAACATTCACAGAAACAGACTCTTTTCACAGAAGATTCTAAACATCAAATGCAACTTACTTTGTACTTCTGGTAATATGTTTCATTCTCTGTTTCCACCAGCAGCTTTGCTAACTTCTTCTCCTGTGCAGCCAACCAGCCCATGGCCTCTCTTACTTTCTCCTGGTAATCAGAGCAGAAAATTTCATTTTTCCATTTTGCAAGCATTGTTTTTAATTTACATTGTGCCGTAAAACAACACTCACTGAGCATATGATAAAGTCCATTCAAAGCTATTAAAGTATAAATAATAATTTCTGGGGAATCTGATGAATTTTGAATCAGGCATTATTACAGTGCAGGGACACAGTTTTAAACCTGGCACTTGGATATATGAAGACATCAAAAAAAGACCTGCAGTTCTACTGAAAGGAGATTATCAGTATGGAGATATGTGAATAACCAACTGAACTCTCATAAGAGAATATAGGGAATAGAAAATGTGGGCTTCTTGTCAGCATTATCTGTCAGAGGCAACTTCTGTCCACTTTGCATGTCAGCTACTAAATTTAAAGCTGGTTGTTCTGTGCCTCTGCAATTCTGTTTGCCTCTCCTCTAATGTTTACAGAGACAGCAGAGCACACATGGAAACAACTAAGCTTGAATATGTCCTCTGTAATAATTAAATGAAAACAAAACAACCTGCACAGCAATTCCACCTGTATGATCAATCAAAACTCTGAAACATGGAGTTTTTTTCTACCACACATGAGCATCAGAAGGCTCAAGCCAATTCAGTCCAGTCAGCAGCAGAATCAGAGGATCTGCCATGCTTTACTGACTCAGATGTAAACTGGGCAAAGAAAGCACATTCATTTGAGAATGCCTCAGTGATAACCCACACAACATACCTGAACATCTTCCTCAGACTCAGGCAAATTCTTGGAGTATTGCAAAAACTGAGCCACGTAAGTCATGATTGATTTTTCATCCGGATTCACAATGTCAACATCTACAAGAGCCAATACACCATTTACATAATTATGCAGCCTTCTAGGCCTGATCACATAATTACACACTATGCTGCAGTTATTAAAACACATTACCATAAATATGTTTATTTTGCAACAGCTCACTTAACATGCCATTGACAGAAATTAATATGTAATGAACATTCTTTTTCCTTGGGAATATTTTAATAGAACATGATTAAGTAACAAAAAAGTTTCTCCCATGAACAGGAAAGTTTCATATCCTTTCTTCTGCATATTGCTCCTGCAATTGCTGCCATTTCAAAAATCCTACAGTCCCTAAGTACAGCTGATGTTATAAAAAACATCAGGTTTGAGCATTACAGCAAACATCAATGTTCCATTTCAAACTTAAGCAGAGTCTTATAGATCACATTAATCTCATTCCTAGTAACAAAGACTTTTAAAAAGCTGATCATTTACCTTCAGGCTCCAGAAGCCGTGGGATATTCAGTTCCAGTTCTGCAATTCTGAAAGCCTCTTTCAGGTTTTCTTTATTGCTTCTGGCTTTTGCCTTCTCCAGATCAACCAGACCTGGCCTCAAGGTTTGGATGATGGCTAAAAAAGCCAGTCCACTTCGCCAGCTGGACTTGAAATCAGTGACACTGACAGAGCCATGCCTGTCCCAGAAAGGAGTGAAAACAAAATGTCACGACATCTGAAGAAATAAGATTTAAGTGCAATTTAGAAACAGAATATAAATTCAGTAAAATGGAGTATGAACCAAATCCAAAAGCACCTTGCCACTGAACTTCTGCACAAGTCAGACAACAACACAGCCAGTATCACCAATCACAACAATTACTTATTTTTACACTTTTTACAAGATGACTATTTCCTTTTGTCTTCTACTACATTCTGAAGATAAAGCCTTGCCAATTGAAATTCTTTCTAAATATCACCTTTGTCCTCAACATCTTTCCATTCTATGGGGTGGAAAAGAAACAACAAAAGCGCTGCAGAACACGTGTTTGTCTGTAAGGACACCAAGAACTGGCATTTGAGAAAATCCAAAACTTAAAAGCGATATATTAGTGCAGGAAAAAGTATTTCTTTTTCTCTTAATAAGCTTAGTGTCTTTAAATCACCTTTATTAATGTTCACAGCCTGAACAGTGCTTTGAGGTGCCCAGCCATGCATGCCGCAGTGAATTCTGGGACAACTTTCCAAAAACAGCCTGTATGTTAAGAGTATGTTACAGCATGGAAAGGATGTGCGGTTTTAGGCAATCAAACTTTGTCACAAAACAATGGGCCAAGTCTTACAAGATTTATTTCTTTACCAAAACTACAGGATTCACTGGTAACAGAATGTTTCAACATAATGACAGTTCAGAAATCATACTGCAAACCAGACAGCAATATTGCTGAAAAACAGGCAAAAGAAAGAGGAAGATCACATGGACAAAGAGCTGGTTTTGATGTGCCAATTAATGCTCTGATAAAACACAGCTAGAAGGCAAACCTCAGTGCCATTCTCACTAGCAGAAAGCGTCTGATGTGCTGATGAAGGCCTTTATCTCCCACTAATAACATGGAATATTAGTAGGATTTTATTAGAACATAAAACAATCCAAAGAGCTGTGAAGAAAGAGCTGACATTACTGTAAAGCATTTTTGAAAGATCCTGGAGAGAAGCAGCAGCCCTTGAAGAAAATGTAAGTATCTGTATCTGCTCTAGACTGTGTGCTGTGAACATCCCCTGACAACAGGCAGTGCTATCTGTACATCAAGCATAAGGAAACATCTTGTTAGAATTAGGGACTAGGACCACCAGGATTACCATCCTTCTTTGGTATCATGCAGTGTTTTGACAGAAAAGCATGAGTTGTGGGAATCATAGAAATCCTACATTTCCCACTAAAAGTATTAAAAAATCCTTGAAACTTTGTGGATCAGTGCCAATGAGGATTAAAACAAGTAAATAATGTAAACATTCCACTAGACTTATCACACAGGAGCCCCTAAAAAAGAAAAGCCACACAACTCAGATTACACCGCTGTGTTTAATTAGCAAGATGAGCTTTGCTTTATTATATTATATTTAAAGGACTCATGTCAAAACATTTGGGGCCTGATAGATGCTGAAAGTACTGGTAACCACAAGTGAAAGTTAAAGGATTTTCTGCTAAGCTGTCACTAGGTAATCTTGAAAAACAGGGGGAAATATCACCACATTTAGAGGAAAGCAGTAATACAAAGTGCAGCATGCTAATTTTAAGTCTTGGATGGAACTTACAGTGAACACTGTTCTTTTGCCCACAACAAAAGAGCCTTTGTAGCAGACATCTTCCACCGTTCCTTAATTTTAGCACTTTTTTTAGCTGATCTGCTTGCCTTTGGAGAGGAGTCAACAGCACTTGAACAATCAGGTGAAGGCTGATTGTAGGTACAGGCGAGTGTCCTGGCCAGTTCTTCAATCTGTCAGAGAAAATGAGAGACTTAATGAGGCTTCAGTGAGAGATTACCAAGGCATTGATGGCAGAACACCACAGAGAATTAGGAAAACACAGCTGTAACTGTAGCTTCCCTGACCACTCCCCAAAAATCAAACCAGGCTTTTTAATCTGCACAGTCTGAACTATTTCATGCTCAATTCCCATTTTTAGGCAATTTTTTGGCAAGATATATTCACCCAAAGATTTGTGTGTTACACTGTGGGTACCAGCAATGACATCAAGGCACCTTCTCACTCAATTTCTACTCTCACCAGGGACAGCAGCCCATGGTATTCTGCTTTCTGCTGTCAAGAGTGACAAGTACTAGACACAGTCAGAGTTTGCCTGCTCACTCAAAGTGCAAGAAAACCTATTTGATAGACCTCAGAGATCTCTGTTTGGTTAGAGAAGCTTGGTTTAGGTAAAAAGGTAATCGCACAGGCCATGAGCAGCACAAGACTCTTTGACATCAAAGTACCTCTACCACGAAAAATACAGGCTAAATACTGTTGGAAAGCATTGCTTCTTAGTGCTGTCCTGAGCCCCAGTGACCAGTCAGTACACCTACTTTATTTCAGTGCTGGGTTCTCCCTGGAAGCCAGCTTGGCTCCAGCATCCTCTGCAGCCCTACTCGAAGATTAAATCAAAGCCCTTTGCTTTCACACCTCCCCAAAACCTCACACCATGCAAGATGCACACTCTTATTGTGTACAAAACATGACTATGACAGCCTTCATGTGATTTCAGGAGCTGGTACTGAAAAAAAAAAATACAAGGACTGTACATTGTAAACACAGTCAGCACTGAGGAGTGGGGCTGCCTCTGAGAGAGATGGATGAGCCACATCACATCTATCTTCTCTTTTTGGAGCTTAATCATTACAGACCTTAGACAAGCGAAGTTTAGCCTATTTTTTAACTGGTCACTTAAAAAAAAAAAAAATCTCAGTATCTTTCCTTCCTACCATCTGCAGCTAGATGCTGTTCATCACTGCCACCCCTGCATTGGTGCATCTCCTTCTTGTCACTTCCACAAGTCAGAAAATAATCTTTTGTTTAGTACTAATTCATCTTACTTAGCAACCACATAAGTCAACACATTTTTGTGCTTTTTCCCTCTACTAAAACTCTCTTACATCGCTGAAATACTTACATGAAAATGAAATATAATGGTCCAGATTAGGCCAAGTACAATGGAAGGTTTTCCTTCAATAATGTCAGCTACATGAATATTTATGAGCTTCAGCTAAGGAGGGAAAAAAAAGGGATCATTGTTAACAAAGAAAATGTTCCACCAGCTCAGCTGGCTTTAGTTGTGAATTTTGAAGTTAATACTCACTGATCTGCTCTTTAAAAATGTCAAAGCATTTTCTATATTACTTCTACATTGGAAGGTATTAAATCCTTTTTCCCGTGGCTGCAAAGCAAAAAAACAGATTGTATCTTCAACTGTAAAAATTAATTTTATTCTATATTTTGGTAAGGGAAATCCTGCAAAGTGGATTTGGATCAACTTACTTCAGTGTGTTTCAGAGTCAATGGTATAAAAATAAGTTACTTGAAACTGACTCTATTACTCCAGAGGGATGATTCATATGGTTGCACTTAAGCATATCCAGCAATCTTTGCTGGACTTGACAAAGGATTGAGGTAATATTTTTATTACTCTGTCTTACCAGATGTTGACCTGAAAGCACTTCCAACAGATCCAGAAGCAAATGTCCTTGCTGTATGTCTGTATACAGGTCTGAGACTACATAAGGAGGGGTATGCTGCAAGATAAATTTCAGTATTTTATCATAATGAATTCAACACACTACAAAACATCACAGACTACTCTGCTGTTAAATAATGTTTAGCATCTTTTATTTTTCATTAGGCTGCAATAAAAATTCTGCATCAGAACAACCACATCCTGCTTCTTCTAACCCATTATTATGTCTTATTCCCTCTTGTCCTGCCTCTGTGTTTCAAAAGGGTAACTTTAGGCCTCACTTTCAAGCACTCACATTTTTCAAGGAGGTCTCTGGCAAAAGGAAAAAAAAAAATTAAGAAAGAGAAAGCAAAACAAGGCAATTAATTAATATTTTGAGATCTTAATCAATATACCCCAAGCACAAATTTGAGTATAGAGCTGGATAACCAAGTCTCTTTTCACCCACACAACACAAACTTATAATGAGCTCAGCAGTTTCTGCTCAAGGAGGAAGGAAAACAGGATTATACTTTTTTTTACCTGAGCAAGTCAGAGCCCAGCACATGCTGCAGGAGCTGTTTTCTGCGAGCTTAAAGAGCACATCCACTACTATGTGGTTTGTCTTAATACTTACCAGTCACTCAGGTCATCTCATTAAACTCATGTTCTTGGATTGCATAATAGAATAACACTTACCTAATCCCAGTAAAACCAACTGTAAACTCAGAAACTCATAAAACCCCGAGACATGTGCCTCAAGCCACCGCAAGTTTTGTTTTACCACATGAGTAAGGAAGAGTGACATCTACACACAAACCACCTCATACAAATGTCCTTGGACCTGCCCCAATACAGTGCTGTTGCACTTACTAAACAAATGCTTCTCGGGGCTACTTTTCCCATCCAGTGCCTAAAAAAACTTGTACTAGTTTTGTTTGTTCCTAAAAAAATGTAACCTCTAACCAGCATATCTGAATCAAAAAGACAAAAGATATGTCTTTGCTAAAGAAACCCATTTACCTTTGCCAATATTGAATTTATCCAACTAGTGAAGGTTTTCTTCTGTGTAAATTCTCGCTGGACTGGGAAATAAAAACAAAAAAGAAAATAAAGTTAATGGAAAAAATGATCAGGTTTTATTGCTCTTTCTCAGAAAGACACATGATATCTACCTCAAACCTAAGGTCTGTTCTTCCAGATATTAAAAATATCAGTTTTTCTCAACTCTTGTTTTATAGCTGATATTTTCTTGCTTGCCAAGTTTGCAAAGACCTCTACAACCATCAAGCATAACCTACAGGATGCAGGAATAACTAATGAAGGTTTTCTCAGAACAGCAAATACAAAGAATGGTGTGAACACGTAATTCTACAGAGAAATACGTCTGCAATAGCGCTATCTAAATGCTCTATTCCTAAATGTTCCTTCAGGGACTCAGGGCCATCATCAGTACAAGATACATCTTGGAATTCGGGAAAAGCCACACATTAAGTTGGATGCAGGCTGGAGTTAGGTGATAAATGCACATCTGTAGGTGAAGCCACACGAGAAATCTTTGCTAACTGAAGGGTTGGAGAGAGTTATGAGGCAGTCATGGAGAAATACAGCCTCTAGCAGCATCCTTTCCACTGCTGGGCCTTCCCCCAGGAGTACAAATTACTAATCCAGCCAAAAAGGAGCACACAGGGTGTTAACACAGGCAAAGAGGAAGAAGGAAGTGCTTGAACTTATGCTGCAGCAGAAAGCAGTGAAATGGGACTCAAAGCACGACCCAGTGACACAGAGCTGCAGCTCTGCACCCAGGGCCCTCGCGGTGCCACACAGAGAGCAACTACCAACCAGTGGTTGTACAGGGAGACAGGGAGCTGGTTAAGCCCACGGTTCAAAAACCAGAGTATTTGAATGGTTTCTCACACCTGCCTGTGGGCAGCAGAGATGGAGGTAAGTGCAGTTCCCCAGAAGGTGAAGCAGGGGGTGAGCAGCAGAGTCGGACCAGCCCAGCCCCCCAGGCCCAGCCCTGTATTGCAGTGGATGACCTGACTTCCCAGCCCACGCTCCCTCCCAAAAAAACACTTCATTTCCAAGACACACCACAAAATCCACACATCCCTAGCGGCTGGAAGTCTGAACACAGGTCTCAGGTGACCAACAGAGGTGTTGGCCCCTGAGATGATGGACTCACACCTGTCACCAGCAGCCATCCTAAAGGCTCATAAGAGCCAGTCTGGACACAAACACCTTTTTATCTCCTTTTCCATAGCAGCCTTGACTGAAGCGTTGGGGCTGGCTTCCCAGAAAAGGCTTGCATGGAGAAACAAATCTGGGAGACAGGGTGGGAACACCATCTCTTCTGCCTCTGAAAGCGTGTTCTTGCTCAAAAGATTAATTCAAGGCAAGCTTGACATTGTAAGGCAAGTGCAAGACTTCTCAGAAATAGGTATGTATGTTTTGGTAGGCTGGGCAGGATGAAGGATACCAAAAATAACAAGCCCTTGGGGGAAAAAAAAAAAAAGTTGACTGTTCTGTCCGTGAAAGTGAAAATGCCACTCACAGGAAAATGTCCCACACTTTACTACACTCTGGGAATTTGCAACCACAAACTCCAGTCATGGGGTCTTTTCATGATCCAAGACAGACCAAAGGAGTTTCTGCAGAGCTTCATCAGCTCATGAAACACAGAAATTCACTTGAGGATAACCCAGGCTCCTGCTCCTCACCCCACAGGCTGCCTTCTGCCTCACTGGGCGGGTGAGCAGCAACACAAACATTCGTGTTACCCGTGCTGAGCACTGCTTTGCATCCTGTAGTGAAGGCGTATTTCAACAGCCCTCCACTACTCTGCAACACCACCATCCTGTCAGAGCATGAAGCAGCTGGTTTCCTCTGCTTGCTGGATTGTTTTGGAATTCTTTCTAAGTATCACAAAGATTGCCCTCAAACAGTAAGATAAGGGCAATCTTAATGGACAAAAACGACATGACAAAATTGGGATTTGTTCGGAAAGCAGAAAATTAACTGCACACATGCCACACAGACCAAACAATGCTGCAAGGCTGACAGGGAGGACAAAAATAGCATGGAGATACTGGCTTCATGTTAGCACAGGAGCCAACCACACCCTTCGCCTGAGCACCACATGGGAGCCATTCCAATTACCCAACGAGCAATTATTGAGTCGCTGGCTCAATTTTATCAGGCAGGCAAGGCTGGCATTGCTAGCATTTGAAAAGGGATAGAGAGCAAATATTGACTGCTCTGCCTGACGCCAGTGACTTCTGCAGCTGCAGCTCTTGCCAAACACACACACTACTGCTGCTGATTTGAAGAACTTGCATTTGGGGTTGGCTACAGATGGTTAGGATGAGACACTTGGCCTTGTTCTGGTTCATATCCATATTAAAATGTTTCATTATGCAACAGAGGCCAGATACTGCAAGTGTTGATTCACGTGGGCAGCTCTCAGGCAGATGTCTTACCTGGTCAAAGTACAAGGTGGTTATTCACTGCACACACTTAAGAGCACCTTAAACCCTCCACAAGCTACCTAATGCAACCCACCGGGCTGCCTTCCAAGCAGCTGCTGCCTCCACAGCAATATGTCTTTTTTCCTACCCAAACAAATAACAATAATAGAGTCTCCTCCCGAATTAATAACAGAATTCCAGGCTTGGCAGTATTCCCCCAGCTTGTAGTGCAGCAGTCAGGGTCTCCACACCACACACACTCGGTACAGATGTACTCCTGGCACCACGACAGACAGCTGTATTGCAATTTTCAGGCTGAGTGCCTTTTCCCTCCCTGCTCTCCCTCTAATGCTGCTCCTCAGAGGTGCTAATGATTTAATCAAGCTCTCCAATTCTTATCTCCACCACGTGGTTAATTAAGATTTTTATTTTTATGAGGGTGAATGGATTCTTTGTTAGGCCTTTTTGTAGGGCTCTAACTGACCTTGGTTTTCTCTTGCCCTAGTTTTCAAAATGTCACTGACCTAGAATAAAAAAAGCTATAAAAACCCCCCAAACCTTGATCATTCCCTTTACTCTGGGGCAAAACTCAGTAAGCTAAAATGTGGACCTGAGAGAACAGAATAAAAAATTGGTAATCTTAAAATACCCAAAATCTATCACATTTTACCCTGTGTTAACAACTCTTTAGGGAGGAATAACACATACAAGCAATGTGTCACGTAGGATAGCCAAAAAATCAATACACACTGCTGGACAATGACTGTTTTATTCAGTAATGAGCTACCAACAAGTGCTACAAACCAGGCTGATCATTAGGAGCACAGGGACACAGCAGGGACCACGTGAGTGCTGAACTCTCCCAGGAGGGAAAGGAGAGCAGCAGCACTGCCACTGTTGTACTCTCAGCCTTCTTTAAACCGTGATGCAGATAAAACAAGACTTAGAATTAGTCTACTCTCCTCCTCTGCCTTCCATCCCTCCCTTCCTGAGGAGGGGGAATGGCAGCTCCAAGGAAAGCACCATCTCTTCCTTCAGCAGGGAGCTGGGGGAAGCAAATCATGGCAGAACAGATGTAGCCTGTCCATCCACACTCATCAAACACTGTCATCATTTCTTCTATCACAACTTGTGTATCACTGCCAGCGAACAATTTACAACTATATGGCTTCTTTTTAAAAGAAAATAAAAATTAAGCAATCACTTTAATGAGCACAAGCCTGTCTGTCATCCTCTCACCTCTGTTTCACCAGGAGGAATTACCTCTTGTGTATGATATTTTTATATCTTCCTTTCAGCACTGAGGTCAGCTGAGGCTACGTCTGCAGCAGCGTGCAGGGAGCTCATCAGGAACAGATCAAGAGAGCTGCTGCTCAAACACAGAGTACCCACCACGTGTGCAGGACAAAGGTTGTGTTGGGCTAACTCCAGCCCCAATGCCCACAGACAGCCACAGCACCTTCCTAATTTCAATTTCATCCAAAAGAAACATTTCCACATCCCCTGACAGTGCAGAAAAATGAACCAAAGGATGGGAAGCAGGGATAACCAGGAGAGCTCCTTCATGACAGCACTGCTGATATGAACTAATACACCAAGCAAGTACATTCTTTAAATGACTGGAACCATCAGAAGAACAATTAAGTATTTGCCAATCCAAGGAGAGAGTGAGCAATTAACCCCCAAGCCTTTTGTATAGTCCCTTCCCTTCCACACAGCAAGAGTTTCATGTTCTGCTGACAGGAAAGCAGGGAAGAGAGTTATTTCCAGCATTTATGTTCAGTAACATGGTGTTTAAGCAAGTAAAAACAAATACAGACTTTTTTTTTTTTGTCAAGATTGAAAAGTTTACCCAAAACCCAATGAAGATGAGGAAAATACCTCTACAAGCAGGGTCTTTTCAAATCCAAATATTAGACAAATATTAACTAAATCACTACTACCACATCAGTGAAGCAAGTGGCAACTTTCTGCACTACTCCCTTCAACCTCCTTTTTCTTTTGAAAGCCAATTGTCCAGTTTACCAAAAGTGCTGCTAACTCAGGAAGTGTGCTCACACCAAGCTTTGCCCTCCCAGCTTTCTTAAACCCTTTTACTGTTTTGTCAGGATGCTGGAGCAGCCCTGGTCTGAATCACCACTGTCTTTACTGCCACCACAAAGTGATGTGTAGTACTCTGGGGCATAGGCAGGCTGAGATTAAATTCATAAAAGGTACCAAGTCACATCATTTAGATATCAGCATACTTTTAAAGATAAACATTCATGTGGCTTTTCTAACATTTTAAAGAAAATGAACAGTGAAACAGGGATCTGACTGTAGTGACCTCACAGGTGCCTCAGGAGCCATCCAATCCTCTGGCATTTTGATTCCAGTTTTTAATCAGTTATGCACCAGATAATACCTTTAACAAATTGAAATTTACCTAGCAGGGAACACTTTTATGCAATGACACAATCTATTTTTTAAGTTAGGCGTGTGAAGCAGCCAAAAATACCCACGACTGAATTTTTTCAAGGCAGTGTCATGTGTCAGTTGCCTCTCCAGTGCCATCAGCCCTGTCACATGCCACAAAAGCTGTGCAGTTACGGGAACTGCAGCTCCTCACCCAGGCAGCATAAACTGGGAATAAATTTCTGTGCAGCTCCTATGGGAGCTTTTTGTAAAAGTCACCCTTGTAAAATGGTAACAAAACTTTCAATGGACTTTTTAAAATTGTTCTGGTAAAGAAAAAAAAAAGTGTAGCTGCAATAAGCAAGTGGACCCATCAGATGAGATATACAGTTAAAACGAAAGAAAAAAACCTGAGTAAGAATTACTAATTTACCTGTCCTCTGGATGAATTAAGAGGGTCTCAAAAAGAAATACCCCTTTACTCAGAGATGAGTGCAATTTACTACAAGCTGCACAACAAAACCTATCTGTACATATCTCTGTATTTTCAATTTCACTTGAAGAGAAATCATTCATAAGGGATTAGGCATAACTGCATGAAAATAGTATTATTCATTTTTTATCACTAAACTCTCTTCAAAAACAGTTCTCTTCAAAAACTCTCTTCAGCCTTAGCAACCACATTCCTATATTATCATGCTTTGGGTTACAGTAATGAACAGTAACACACACGCAGATTAGTAAGTGGAGCCAAATTAACCCTGCAGTTAATTAAACAGTGGAAGAGTAAGTACATGCCCCCAACTCCAAGAGCTAAAACACACTCTCTTGTGTTTGAATTAGCTCAGCAAGCATGGAAAGAAAAGGAAAAACAGAGTTCTGTACAGGCTTGGTAGGAAGTGACACACACTGGGTCTGTTTGCTATCCTAGGCAAGACAGGGGAAGGATTTGTGCACGGGACAGGAAAAAAGAGGTTGAATCTTCCCACAGGTGAAGAGGTTTACATTCCACAAGCAAAAAATAATCCGTTCCAGAGCGGCACAAACCCTGCAGAGCTCCTGCTGCAGCCACCCATCCGCGAGCAGCCGCGCGCTCCCCTCGCTGCAGTCCCGCACGCCTGCTCAGCAGCAAAGCGTGGCTCCATCTCCAACAGCTCCCAGAGCACTGCCAGGGAGCCCTTGTCCTACCAAGCAGGTGGCATGCCCCATCTCAAGTAGCCAAAGGCAACTCTGGATGCTGACTGTGCCTCTTCAATTCACAGAAGGACGAGCAGCAGGCTCGACCCCTCCCTGGGGCCAGCCCATGATGCAGCGATGGCAGGGAAACACAGGAGGAGGAGACAGCACAGGGATCCTGCTTTATTCCTCCCATGCTCATTGCCAGCCAAGCCCTGAGCTTCTGCCTGCTCCATCCTACACCCAAAGTGATTTTAGGTTTCAAACATGGCCCATGGTGCAATGAAGCATCTCCCTGTCAAACATCCTCTGCTCACCAAAATGTTTGCAGATTGCCTGGCAGGAGAAACCCTTCCCTGAAGTATTCCCCCACTAGATATAGCCATAATAGGTCCAGCTCCAGGCTTTGCACCTGCACTTTTACATGGCTGTGCAAGGACTGCAACAAAGCACTTCTGCAGCTGCTGTAAGTTGTACTGCTTCAGAAAACTGCAGAGAAGCAGAGAGGTGCTGAAGGAAAGGGCCCAGATAATGTTGACCTTAATCTGATTAAATTTTATTATAACATCTGGGACAGAGGGAAGGAAAAAAAGAAAATAAAAGAAGCCTGCCAGTTCCTGACATCATGCATTTTCATTGCAATTTCCATTTTCTTGGCAGGAAGGGAAGGGATAACTATTACTCTCATCTGGGTATCAGCTTGAAAACTGGTAAAGGTTAAAGAGCAATACATAAATCTGAAGAGATCCATATGTAAGGGTTTCTATTCTTGCAGCTTTTTACTTCAGCCTCATGGTTTTGTGACTAGTTTTACCATTTGAAAATGCCTGGAGATGGGGACATTAGAAAACATACTGCTTTCATTTCTTCACCTATTTTCTTCATGTTTTTCAAGCTTCATAAAGTCTCCTTAAAGTAATTAGCTGACAAGAAAGATGCACTGAGAACAAAGTTACATTATTACCTATTTCCCAGTGAATTTCTTTATGGCATCTTCTAGGCCAAACACTATTAAGGTAAGTGAATGTTCACCCTTGAACACTCTTCTACCTAAAAACCCACTAACAAGCTTTTACACTATTAACCAACTAGCCATAAACTAATAGGAATTCTATAATAATTGGGACTACTAAGTAGTAAACTCTCTACTAATTACTTAAAGGAGATTGCTCTTTCCCTCTCTTTTCCTTCTTTTTCTTCCCAAAAGTGCTGTCCTTGCAGAAGACTAACTTAAATAACAGTCAAACATACCTAAAATAAAATACCAACACACGGTAGGAAAGGAAAAAAAAATAAAGCTAATGATTTAGTTACATTTTTTAGCCATAAACTTTACAAAGTTTTATGACCAAACAAACTGACACATTAAGTTGATCTTGCCCTAATTAACCAGACTAGACAAGTGCTCAATTCCCTTGGGACGCCTTTCAGGAATAATGTAAGGTTGGATCACAAATAATTAAAAAGTAGATTAAAATAGATCTAGACTACATCCAGACTAGATCTCACTCCTGCTTCTTCCTTCCTGCACGTCTCCTGTAATGCTGTGTATTATACAATGCTGGACATATTCTTTGAAGCAATTAGAAAAAGGAGATCCTAACAAGTTTTACATCCATCTGCAGTCACACAAAATGTAAGCTGCTTTTCTGACAGTTGTAAGCAGCTACTCCTTGAATCTGAGATTTCTTTAACACTTTCCCAGGCACACCTGAAGATTTAAAGCAATCAACGTCAGCGGCTGCTTCGCAAATCTCATCTCAAGATTCCTATTAATGGAAAAACCTGTTTCATTGAGTGACCCTATTCTTCTTATTTGACCTTTGCTACCACAGATCTGTGAGCAGAGCTGCTAATGGTCCCTATATGTCATGTCAGGGAGCGTGTCTTCGGTGCTTCCTCACAGCTGTATTGCCATTTGCTTGTTTGACCCTGAGCAGACGCTGCAGCGCCACAGCCCCACACACAAAAATGTGTCAGTACCATTTGTTGTGTCTTCAATCATTACAAAAAATTGCTCATGTCATTTCTAAGGGATGTCTCCTGATGTTTTACACAGCCAGGCACAGACAGCTTGGGCACAGGATTTGCAGTGTGTCATTTCAGCATAATGTAAGAGCTCCATTTATTACAGCAAAGAAATTACAGTCTTTTCAATTTTACTAAGCAAGACTCCTTCAATGAGATATTGACCAAAAAACTCAATTGTTATTCAACACAAACACCAACCTGACTTTTCAGGAAAAAAAAATTAATTTGAAAGTAAAATCCCGCCCTAAAAATGGCACATAACTTCAAATCTGCCTTCAAGCTAGAGAGTGTTTCCCAAATCTGTTTCACTACAACAGCCATCTCAGCCTTTCTACCCAAGGCTGAGTTTGACTGGCACAACAAATGTGTGTCTGCCAAGCTGTGCTTGGTGCAAAAGTCAGACTAGCTCCTGTGTGCTACAAGTTTTCGCTTGTTCTGAAAATGCAATACTGAAGCAAAATGGAAGAAAATTCACCACTAAAGACACTTGGCTTTAGACTGCTATTAACACTCACTCGTCAAAACACATGGCTTCAGCAACAGCATTAGTGCAAATATGGATCACAGAAGTAACTTGACAAAATATTCTTCTGAACCATCTGTTTTCAACATATTTTCTCTCAGCCAAGGACCATAGAAATTCATTGCAAGGGAGTTAAAAGGAAACAGCTCTGTGGAAACAGGAGTTAGCCCATCCGTTCTAGGATAACCAGGCTCTAGACACATCAAAAACAAGCTTTTCAGCAGGGCTAGTCCTACTGCCTGGACTACCCTCCTTGATAGCCTCCATGAATATGTTCACAGCAAAGTCAGCCTTCACAGAAAATTCTTATAGAAGGAAATTCAGCATGTGAGTAAGGAAAACCCGAAAGTTCTGAGAGGCCAGGTCGGATGCACACATCATCATTTAACTGTCCAGGAAGATGCCATTAAACTGAAGTAAGTAAAAATCACCACTGAGTGCTTCCTTAACAAGTTATAACACATGAAAAGTAAGAACCAAAGACCAGACCCATAACAAATTTGTTTAGAAGCCACAAAAATTATCCCCACTTACAGGGGATATAGTAGTTAAAAAAAGAAAAACAAATAAAATAAAATAGTAGTGTAGTCAATAGCTTCATTAAGACAGCTCAATGTAACCATTTAATTGTCAGCAAGCTGAAAACAAGAAAGCTAATGAACTGGCTTGTTTTCATGTTGGTGGTTAATTTCCAAACAGTTTACAGCAACACGTATTCTGAGTAACAAAGCACAAGAACCAGTGAGCACATCAGTACCAAAAAAGGCAACTGATCTGAAAATAACACGAGAAAGTACTACTAGAGCTTATCTGTCATTTCCCTGCTGAAGCCCCTCTCCTGAAACACAGAAACATCTGCAGAGAAACACAGACATGAACTAATACACTCACCATAACCCCAGTTTAAACAGGTTTCTCAGAATTCCTTCAACGTGTACACAGAGCCACAGATTTTTGATAAAAATCTCAATTAAAAAGGCACAGAAAACTTCAGGGACTTACCTTGCAGCGTTAGATGGAGATCATCTATTTCAGAGGAAGCCTGCTCCTCTGTTGATGCAGATGACTGCTGTGATGCCATAATGAATTTTATGGAGATTCTTCAATCAATTTCCAAACTGAAATTATATTTAAAAAAAAAAAAAGAAAATCAGTACAGTTTTACATAAAAATTGATGATGCTCAATGATGATGTGGCACCAAGATATACAATTTGGTTTGGGTTTTCTTCCCTTGGTCAGCTGTTCCCTCAGTTTATACAGAATAAAGTGATTGTTCCTACTGCAGGAACCCCAGCTTTGGTCCTTTGACTCTTTTCTAACAGGGGCCAGCAGCACTCCACAATACAAATCAGGGATCCCAGTGGGTCTTGCCATGAAAACAAAAGCACCAGGATTAGAAAAATTCTCTTTCTTTGAGAAAGCCAAGGTGACAAAAGCTCACAGTGCCTTCTGCAGACCGGTACCTGCCCAACTTCATTTTTTTTTAATCCTTGTACCTTTCAGTTCTCCCTTCCTGCCTGGATAATTGTTGCAGAATGGGAACAATTCAGGCTGGATCTGCAAAGATTAAGATGAAATGAAAAAGCAGCAGTTATCATACAAGAATCAATACAACTGCTGTCTCTGCCTGGTACCTCAACCCCCATGGAGGGGTTTCTTTTTCCAACTCCTCCATTTTCCTCTCCCTAGATACATCCTCTATCTCTAATGCAGCTTTAGAAGACAACATGCTCTATCTTCCTTAAAAAACTACAAGTGATCCTTGTTCTGCAGTATTGTTTAATTTGCCATTGTAGGAAGAACTGGATGCTTAAAATGGAGGCTTATTTTTATGAGGAACCCAGATGTTAAACAAATTCAAAAAGAAATTAAGCTGCAAATTAAATAAGGACTCACTCTTAAATAAGCTTTGTTACCTACACAACTGTAACCTTTTCACCAGAAGCACAAGGATTTCCACACCATATATTAATAACTCATCCACCAAGTATATGTCAAAATAAAGGGCGTGAACAGATGAGTCAGGAAATACAACACTAGGAATGCCAGAGAAATTCTTAAATCCATTCCCTTGTGCACATGAATCATGAGGCAGCCCTTGTTTACTCCACTCTATACTATTTTTCCTCACTCTCTGTCTCCTTCACTGAGCAGAAAGGAGAACATGCATTCCACAAGGAGCTCTTCAATATCTTACTTTCCTCACCCTGAACAATGTGTGTCCTTGTGCTTTATCCAAGAGCTGCTCTGATGAAAGGATTATTGAGTCCCTCACAAGATTTTCTATGGTACTCACCACCTTGACTTCTGAACACTTCACAAACATCAATCAATTCCCATTTACAGCACCTATGTGGAACCAGGGGTTATTGCCCACATTTAGAATCACAGCATGCTTTGGGCTGGAAGAGATCATCAGTCCAAACCCCAGCCATGGGCCATTGCCTTACTGATGACAAGCAAAGGCCAGACAGAGAGAAACAAGGCGACAAAAAAAGCCTCTGGATTTCCAGAGAAATAGGTATCAGCTCATAAGGCTGAAGCATGGATTCCAACTCTTGCAGTGACCATGCAACTTACAGCCAAAAACTTACAGCTGCAGCTCAAGGCATCAGACTGCAGCAAGGAGAGCTCTCGCTGGGGCAGGTAAAGGTCAGACCTATCTGGATAATCAAAAAAAAACATTTTACAAGACTTTGGCTTGTTTAGTAAGCAAAAATAGAGGAAAAGGACTAATTTGATCTTTGGCTGGTACAACAACATGACGATATAAACAAGCCAAGCCTTGAGGTTAGGATGGAAATCATAAGGTATCGAAATTAGCTCAGAAAACCAACAAAATGCTGGGCAGCACAAACAAGGGCAGCACTAGCAGAGATAGAGAAGTCATTATCCCACTGTGCTCAGCACTTGTGAGGACACCTGGAACACTGGGTGCAGTTTGGGCCCACACAGTACAAAATATTATGTGCACAGGTTGGAGAGAGAAGAGCACAAAGATGACTGGGAGGCCTGTGTGGGAAAATGGCTGAGAAAACTGGGTTTGCTGAGCCTTGAGAAAAGAAGGCTGAGGGGAAACCTTGTTACCATGTTCCAGTATTTGAAGGGTGCCCACAGAGAGGATGGAAAACTCCCTTTTTACAAGGAGACACATGGAAAATACCAACAGCAGTGGGTACAAGATACTGCTAGGGAGATTTTAATTAAACACAAGAGGAGAATTTTTCATAGAGCAATCACTCATTGGATTAATCTCCCCAGGGAACTTATGGATTCCACAACATTGGCACTGCTATGATTTGACAGGGCAGGATGCTGTGCCATCTTTCTGGACCATGCTTTTAGCACAACATATTGGACAAAATGGTCCTTGAGGTCCCTTCCAACCTGGAATTCTATAATAAATACTGGGCTCTTACAGGAACTGAGGATGGGCAATGGCTGAGTAAGAATCCAGTGCCTGCAGCTGTGCTGCCTATGCCCAAGGCAAGGCAATCTTTCCTGGGAAACTCCCTTCTTTTTTCTCTCAAGATTAAGCAATACAAACCCAAAGTCTGAAAACACAAAATGTCAGGTGGCCTTAATATTTTTTGGGTATGACTAAGTCTTGAATTTGGGTTTTTAATCACCACCTTGAAGGTGATGACAAATGGCCGTAGTGGGAAGTATGTAGGCAAACTCCCAAACAGTGGAAATTTACATATCTGTTCAACTTCAAAGCATCCACATTTGAGAGGATGACATGGGCAGAGCCAATTTATGTTCAACTAACTTGCATGATTCTAGAGTCACTGGGACCACAGTCCAGAGAAAGAGAGCAGGATTTGGCTTTAAAATTCCATTGTAATGACAGGAAAGTATACAAGAGCCACGAACAACTCTGATGGACATTTCATAAATAACACAAAATATATTTTTAACCTTTCTCTGACTGTTCCTCCTCTGTCCCAAACCCTTGCCAGCTACAGCAATCACACAGCACAGTGTCTCCTTTTATGTGCTTGCACTGCACTTCATGTGATGGGACCCCAATCTCCATTCAGATCTCTAAATAGTGACGTAGTTAAAGTTAATAAAGCTTCCAGGATTTCAAAGCAGAAAGTATATTAAGGTCTAAAGCAGGAATAAACTTTAATTATTACTTAATTTACTAATTAATTAACTTAAATTACAGCACATGATCACAGAACACATAAGTAAAGAAAAGCACATGCTCTTATATTCTTTTACAGTTAATTTATGGCCTCCTTCCCAAAAGGGTGAGAAATTTTCAACTTTTTTCTTTAAACAGAGACATCCACTCAACCACAGTGCAGGTTATGAAGACACACAGCTAATACCAGGTAAATTTATGCTAAAGCTTTCAAGTCTCTCAAATCCTCAATTCACCACTCAACACAGCAGATGCATTCTGCCCTGCCCCAACAGAAGATTCCACAGCTGCTTTGAAGGGGAGACACAAACACAGTCTTGGAGGACACACCTGCAAGGATTAGTCTTCTTTAAAAGGTACAAGGTACAGATTGTCTGAGAAGGATCATACAGGGATTATACAGAGACAACATGCCCGTTTTGTCCTCCTCTCTTGCCCCAAATTTCATTCAAATACAGCATCGTCAACTGTAACTGTATCAATACAGCCCCTGAAGGCTCTAAAACAACCATGCTTTGAAGAGTCTAAAACCACCATCCAGCAATGGCTTTCATTGGCAGTAGGAAGGATCTTTTCTACTTCATATTTAAGTCAGTCATTTTGTTTCATAACAACTCAGCTGCAGAGCTAAAACAATCCTGTCCCCTCCAAGAAATGTTGGACAATTAGGAAATACATACCCACAGTACTGAAAAATAAATCAAATGCTTTCAAACCACACTTTGTCAGTGGAGATAAAAGCAAAGGCGAAGGGAACGACCTTGTCTTTCCCTCTCCCTGGAGAGTCTAGCATTAATGTAGGAAAGAATTAACTGCTGACACCTTGGGATAGCCTGTGAAGTATCTGAGAGTGCAAGAGGCAGCTCCAGGCACACTGGGATCTTATTTCCAATGGATTTATTTCCTGTGGATTAATTTATGTGACTTGCACCAGAGCTGCTGTGCAAGCTCATCATCTTTTCTTCAGCACAGGGTAAGTCATACAAGAAAGGTGCCATTAGCAATGTCCTCCTGGAGAAGAAAGCTTTCCATGGTGTTCTCCAAAGGGGCAAGTTCTTGGCCACCTGGGCTCAATCTGCAACTGAAATGGTTAAACCATCAACAAAAGCTTTCCCTGTGATGAGGGCACTCCTAAGACTTAAACCCTTCTTCCTGTACCTCTCCAGCTATTTCCACAACAGGCACCTAAAAACATTGGTGGGAATTATATTAGCACAGTTGTATCACATCAATTCTACTGTAATTTCCCTTCCTCTAGCAAATTCAGCTGGTATTACCCAGAAGACTGCAGAAAATCCCGGGCATTAACATACACACACAGGCACACTGATAAGGGAGAAACCTAAGAGCAAGTAGCAGACTGCAAATCTCAAGGAACTAACCTGAAAATAATCATACCCAGGCTTTGCATTCCATTATCATAAGAACAGACAACACTGAGTTAAATACCTTGTCTCCAGTGAGGCTTAAGTCCTAATGAGACCTAAGAGATGCTCTTCTTAAGCAGGGTCTTTATAAGGACATTCTTGTCTCAGAAGAAGGGGTGAAAAAAGTTTCAGATGGATTTAGAGGATTCATTAGAAAGGATTTCACAGCCTTAACACTAGTTCAGATCAGGGAGGTTTGCAAACCTTGGCTTTCAGCTGTTCCAAGCACCGCAGAGGGTAAGATTCCATCACACGGAAAACCCAGCAGTTACACAGTATGCTCCTTATGGTTAAACCACTGCCATCTTCAAAAAACAATGCCTGTAACTACAGCTAGAACAGGAAATGGGTATTCCATTCACTGATTTAAAGCTACCTCTTCAAAGCAGCTGTGCACAGTATTTAGGAAGCCAGGGAAATCAGTTGCTGGGATTTCCACACTCTCACAGGTAAGAACCTTTTCAGCCCCTGAGTTCACAGCTAACCTGTGCATGTCCCTGCACAGATGTACCCTCATGGCCCTTCCCAGGAGCCAATCTGGAAAAATCATATGCCATGAAATTAGCTCAGTTTTGCACTCCTTAAACCTGAAAGCAGCAGATACCTTGCAAACAAGCCCAGCTAGAGGCAGCTGAATATTATAACCCACTGTTAGTAAATCCCTGCTTCGTTGGTTTTGCCTTTGGAGATCCATGCCCCATACTTTCCCAATTATGCTGGCTACATGCTTTTCACTGGTGTTGCAATAGGAATTGCAGACATCATTTCATGGCATCTCCAACCGCTTGTTTTTACTTTTCCTCCTTTGAAGTGCCACTGATTATTTATGACCCACTGAGGGACTCAAAGACCTGCCCTCCACAGAGGCCTCTCCATGTAAACTGAAGTCTGTTCCTAGCAACAGATTATTATTACTCATGCACTGAGCCAAGTCAACATCATGAACAGAAACGGCAGATTTTTATCTGTGGGGAACCAATCCAAAGGAACTGGAGCTCCACAATGCTGATCAACTGAAGCCCCTTTCCTTTTTGGCTGTTAACAAAGATCTCTGTTTATTTTAGACTCAGAAAGAAGAAGCAAATTTCAGAGGTGTGAGTCTTGAGCCTTGCAAAGTGCTACTGAGCCGCCTTTTTTTGGTCAGCTATCTTTCTGCAAGTTTGACAGAGCCTCCCTAGAGGCAAATTGTTGGCATCCAAATCATGACCTCATGACCCAAATAATTATCAAAGCAAACCCCACATCAAGTTAGTTTGGTTTTCACTCTTTCATATTATTTTCTTTTCCCATCACTTCTGACGTACTCACACCTCTGTCGAGCCTGAGAAGTTCACACAGCACTTCAGTATGATGGTCCAGCTTTCTCCTCAAAACTTCACTTAGAATGGTTTCACCATGTTTTCACTCAGTGGTGGGGAGAAAGGTCTGTTTAAATGATGCATTTTCTACCATCTTTGCATTTAAGCACACTTTTTTTAAGATCCTTCTCCAAACTGAAGTTCATCCCTTCCAAAAAAAAAGCGCTTGCCAGCATCACTCTTCTGGGCCATCTCAGATTGCATCACACTCCCAGCTGGAATGTGATCACACAGAAAACATCCCTCTCCCTTCAAAGCCAGATCTTCAGGAGGCAAAGATCAGGACAGCATCATGGACAGAACCACCTTGACTTCCTCTCTTGAGGAACTGACAACTTCTCTACGTCTGGCAGAAAAAAAAGTTACTTGTCATCATCCAGTATGCAATAATGACATTCTCTGTGCTTCCCTGGAGGAAGAAAAGCTCTTCCATTAGGTTTCCATCCCTTTGAAGGTGATACAGAAAAGAGGTTCCAGCCTGCTGATCCCATGTAACACTCAATAGCAGTCAGATGGGTATCAGTCTTTTAATAAGTGGTATTAGTGCATGTGGCATCAGAGAGACTCTGCACTGGGATGAAGTTGAAATAAGCCTGGCCTTGGGTACTCCTATGCTATCAGTAGCTGGAGAACAAGGAATCAAAAAGAGAAAAGCTTGTAAAAGGCTGAGCAACTCTGCTCAGGTAGAACCAAGCCAAGAGAGCATTAGATAGATCTGCAAGACACCAAGCCCAGAGAACATAAGATCTTGAGGAGATTCAGAGCTGGACATGAAGCAGCACCTCACTGCCACAGAAATTATCTTGTCTCATGTGACCTGATGCTCTGGAACCAAATGGACAAGTAAGGACTCCTCTAAGGAAGAAGAGCTGCAAGACCAAGGCAGCTTTTCTAAGTTTATTTATATAAAGCAGCAGCAGTACATTTTTGTTATCCAGGGACTTCCCAGTGATCTATTTATAGTTTTTGAAAACCAGCCAGGAGAAGCATATGAGTATACGAAAGCCACACCATTTTTAAGGCCAGTAAATGTTGCTGGTTTGTCTTTGATTTACACATCAGTAACACGTCCTGTTACAGAAGCACAATGGCTCTTCTCATTGTGTTAATCAATTTTGAAACACTGTTAGCTAAGCATCTTTCTTGACCTTTTCTCTTTTTGGGGGACTGGTAATATATCAGTCATCCTGGTGCAATTACACAGTTTGAAAACTGCACTAACTCCATGCTGATGTTAACACACACACAGAGAAATGCTTTTATTAACAGAGCTAAGCCTTGTTCACACAGTCACAAAGGTTGACCCATAGCGGTGTGCGATGCAATTACTTGCCCTCAGAATAAGAGCCTATCTCACATTTATCTCTTCCTAAGTGGGAAGGCAGTGCCAAAGCACGCTAAAATTGCAGAAACAATTCAGTTGTCAACTGGTTTCCAAGATTTTCCATACTGTTAATAAACACAGGAACTGCTCAGGACTTAAAATCACAGTTGTTAAGGTAAGAAAGAGGAGTGTTGAATGCCTGGAGGCTCAGGAGGCTGATGCCATACACCTCAGTCACCCCAGGGTCCACTGCTATGCAGGAAGCCAAAAACACCACAGTGACTTCATGCCTCCATCAACGTCACGGGCTTGGGTGACAATTCAATCTCCAAAACACGAAGCCCACGAGCACACCCTGGCCCAAACCTACCTGTGCAATGCCCAGAAGCCTCCAATTATGTTCAAAAAGGCACCTGCTGCTGTGAGGCCAGAACGGAAAAGCTTTTCCAGAGCAGGGGTTGGTCTCACACTCCCCCGGCAGCCAGAGCAGCCCCAAGGCCGCTTCCCGCAGATAACGGGGCTGCGGGGAAGGGCTATCACAAAAACAACACGAGGAGCACGGGCTGGCTCCAGAGCCACGCTGTACCTGGGAACTGCCTCCCGTGCACAAACACGACCTCCTCCCACGCTGGGTTAACTGGGAAAGCAGGCGGCGAGATGACCATCGCCGTCATTTCCCTCCTACACGCCTCCCTCCCTTTTCCCAGGACAGACAGCCCTGCCTGGTGCTGGCCCCGGCTAGCGGGGCTCAGGCTGCAGCCCGGCAGAGCACGGAGTAGCCGCGCTGTGCCTGGCCGCCTCCGGGAAGGGGAAAGGGCGCAGCTCGGCCGGGCAGCGCCGCAGGGCACGCGCAGACAGACAGACAGACAGACAGACCTCTGACCTTTGGCTGGGCGGCCACGCACGGCCCTGCTGGCCACAGCCCCTCCTCGGGCTTCCTGGCCCCGAGTCAGCCGGTACAGTAGGGAAGGGACGGGAATGGCCTGCAAGCAGAGGGAGTTCCAGCTCTCACGCCCCATCCGAACGAACTGGACAATGCTGCCCACGCCAACCCAGCACGAAGCATCGCAACAAGTTGTTCTTTTTATTTACAAGTGTTTCTTTCCCTCCCCTGGACTGCGGCTGAAAGTCAGACTTTTAATAGACTCACAGGCACACTGGAACCATTTTACATGGCAAAGGTATTTAAAACAGCAATATACAACTACACCTGCTCGGCATTAATGGCATGATATTAATGAGAAACAGGCTCCTAGTAATACTCGGCCTTTGAAGGAACACAAATGTTTCCTTCCCACTGCCTTCCCAATTCCCCTTTTCCCCCAAATAAGCGAAACAGTCAGATGGTTAACAAACACATTATTCTGTTGAGCGAAGCTCTCCTAAGCAATAAAAGGCCTGGAGTTTCTAAATTAAATCATGACACTGTTCAGAAAGACCTTCCTGAGGAGCAGTAATCTGCTCTTTCAGGAAGTTAGGAAAGGAGAAAGCCACTAGGGAGAGTGGCAGGAGTTTCCACCAAAGCAGGGGCTTGTTCTGACTGAGCAGAATCCCTGGAAGCAGCAGAGCAGTGTTTGCACGACAGACCTGGCAGGCAGAGCCACTTCTGGGAAAGCAGAGGAAAGTGAACTGCACCGTGGATTTGGGAGCCAAAAGGGAAAGGGCACGTCTCAAGCTAAACCCATCTGCTTTGGCAGTATTCCCACAAGGATCACAAACTTGCTGTGACCACTAAATATAGCAGAGAAAAGGAATCTACTGCAAGTAGCTCTCTCTCACTGTTTTAGGCCGGCAGAAGGAAAACATAAAAGAGAGATTTGTCAAGCAAATGGAAAATGAAGCTTGCCAAATTTGAAGGGCAAATTATAATTTAAATGATAGGTCCTAGCCTGGCAGCTGTGAATTCATCAGCTTCTCTCTCAAGCATGTCCAATGAAGGCTACAGCAATGCAAGCTACTATGGTTCCCCAGCACACCTTTCCTCTGACTTGGAGGGGCTGCCTCTCCAAAGAATGAGTTTTTCATGTCCTTGCAATTCTTCCAGTTGAAAATTCCCTTCAAAGCGCTAGCTCAGGGTCTTGTTTGTTTGTTTTATGCCTTCTGTCCCACGTACTTCAAGGTCTGTGGGCAGAGCAGCCTTTCTCCAAGCACAGCCTGCACGCTGGCGTGCCTGTGCTGGTTCTGCACGAAAGGGGCCCCTCGACGGTGGTGTCTCCCACACTGACAGTGCAGGACCTCCTCCACTAAGAAACGCACTGTCCGTTACCACTTAAGACAAATAAAGCATCTTTGTCTTTGCTTTTAAAGAATTAGCTGCTTTAGGAGAAAGAAAAAAAACCCCACAAACCTGAATCTCTGATTTATAGCATTGTTTCAAGCTCGTAGAGAAACTTTTTGTGTGCAGCGAAAACCTGGCCAAACACTGTTACCCCTCCCAGTGCTGATGCCAGAGAAGACCAAACAGCCAAAGGGCTCAGAGGCAACCCAAGAGAAAGAACTTGGTGCTGCACAGTTAACTGCTAGAATAAAATGTTCTTGCTGTACAAATAAATAAATAAAATACAGGTGCAACTGCAAAGCCAAGTACTCCAAATTAGAAACAGCCCAGATTAAAGAATGCCTTACTTATATCATGCATTCCACTTCTGCACACTCAGGGTGACAACAGTCTTCCCATCCAAGTCTGAATCACGGGGTGTCCAGGCTGCTTTCTTTGAGAATCAGGATTTCTTACAATGCAGACAAACTAGGACAGATGCCCATGAGCCCCATGCATCTCCTTCACTGAAAGGCACCAGCATTACTGACACAATAGGTACTTACAGACAAGTCCAGTCAAGCACCAGAGGCTGTGTTGGGTAAGCAGAGCTGCTGCACTATCCTGTCCCGGGCCAGGCAGCACGGCCAGGGCCAAGCAGGTGAGGTAAGACATGAACCAACCCCAGCCCGAGCCAACTCCAGCCCACCGAGGCGTGTCTCTGTACAGTTTTTGGGGACACACCTCTCAGTCACCGTCCAGAACGAAACCCCAGCAGGGAGATGGCGTGTGATCACCAACACAAGCCCTCGGAACAGGATATGCTTCAATTTCCTCACAATCCACACACTGGCTTTCAGTGCAGTGAACTCCCGGACTGGCTTCTTGCAGAACTTTTGCAAGAAGAAACACGTTCAGAGTCACCTCTGAGCTTTGCAAAGGTGATGCCTTCACTCACCAACATTATCTGTAAAGTTATTCCAAGGCTACCTACAGCACCAGGAAGGGACAATTGCTCTGCAGGAACACTGTTTGCTCACACTAAATTGCACAGATCCCCACTTCCACCCCCTTAGGAACTCCTGAGGTGACCTGGACATGTAACTGGGAAGAAAATCCGGACTTTTCACTTCTCCAAAACAAAGCCGGTCCTGCTCTTGATTCCCTCTTACAATAACAAGCTCTGCTTTCTTCATCCCAGGGGTATTTCGTCACCAACATTCCACTCAGTTTTGCATAAGAAACAACACTGCAAACAGTTTATCATGCACACTCTTCCTTTAAAAAAAAAAAAAAAAAAAAAAAAAACCACCAAACAACCAAGCAATCTGTCAGCCGGCTAACTGTGAAATCCTTGCTACAGTCTGATCAGTTGAAGAAGCAGGATGACAATGCCAGGAAATACCTGGAATTGATCTACAAAGTTTATTTTTGGAGACTGACTTTCCTCCCAGCTCTTACTTAATAATTTGCTCTTTCCCTCATCTCCCGGGTTGTTCTCTCTGGGGTCAAATTGCAAGCTGTTTCACCTCCTGGAGTTCGCTCACAGACCCCCTAAGAAGAACTCTAGGAATCAAATTCTGGCTCAAGACAACACGTTCATTCTATTTCATGGCTACCATATTCTTTCTCAGGTATCAAGAAAGATAGAATAGTCTGGTATTTGTCTAGAATCAGACGTGCACAGGATCCATTTAACACTCATTACCTGCCTGTGCTTCATATCTCTCCTACATAAGCAAATTTCTTCAGCAAAGTCTCTCCCTCGACATTTAGCTCATTTAACAAAAGAAGTCTTTCTACTGTGAACTAGTTCTCCACACAGGAGGAATTTTATCCTTAGCCTACCTGGTTTACCAGCACAGATAGGCTCTTGCTACAAGAGCTGGTGATTTCTTTTCCAGACTGCTAAATAACACAATGGTGGCAGCAACACCTCAGAGATGACCAGGGTGTGGCTCTCTGGATGGCTCCCTAAGGTTTGCATTTGGAGATATCTATTGCACGCTGTGATGTGTCTGTTTAAAGAGTTTCCACACATCACCCAGCCACCAGGGAATAGCCACACCTGCTGCCCTGGGCCACGACAAGACTGAACTGTTGCACATTTACCCAAGGTTTAGGCGCTTGTGACTGAGAGCACACACAGAGTCACCCTCAGCAGCCTCGTGGGCGCACAGTACGTCAGCACTGTGCCTGAACTATGTATTTGTGCAAGAGAAAGGACAGGGAAAGGAGGATGAGCCTGTGTAAGAGGTTGCAAGAGGTTTCCAGCCAAATGAGGTGAGTACGTACCATGCTGTCCATCACGGAGCGCCAGCGCCAGCCTCGCCGCTGGGAGTGCAGCAGATTGCAAGGCAGCTGCGAGGAGCTCGGGCAGGGGAAGGAGCACACCCCTGGGAGCCCACAGCGTCCTCATTGCTTCCCCCTCTGCCACTAACCTGATGTGCGACCTTGAGAACGCCACTCTGCAAATCCCCTTCGGCCTCTTACTTATAGCAGATTGTCAGGTCCAGCCCGAAGCTTGTCTGAGTCCAGGGACTGAGCAGGGGTGAAGGGTGGATTTAAACTGGGCGTTGCTGTCTGCTCCCCAGTCTCAGGTACAGCCAAATACCTTACACTGCACAACCAACACTGAGTCTGGTGGAAATGAGGACACTCAGAGCCCTCCTAGATGCTCTGCTGGGACATGAGACACTTTGGCCGAGATTCAGCTCTCCTGATACTGAACAGCCACAGCAGCAGTACCTCTGTAAGTGCTCATTGTTTGAGCTCAGCAGAAACAATGGAGAGGAACAGGCACTTTTAGAGCAGTTTGTCCAATGTATTTTTAGATGTCCAACTCAGTGTGGATGAATCATGGCTCAAAAGTGTGTGCTCCTCTCCAGTGACTATGAAAGGAGTCTGGAGAACAGTCTCTGGTGCAGATAGTTGTTATACAGTTTGGCAAGATGAACTGTGGCCTTTTAAGATGGGGGAAAGGAGGGAAACAAAGCAGCACCCCCTCGGGTTACAGTGAAGCGAGAACACCCTCCAAGTGCTCTGTGCTTCCCTCCCCCAGGAACACCCTGTAACTAGATGATACACAACCACCTTCCCCCTTGAGCCTGGCTCTATATAAAAGAATTTCATTCAGTTACTGAACTTGAATATTCCTGCAAAGTGGAGCTGCACATTGCTCACAATTTAAGAACCTCCAAGAAGCTGGACATGCTTCTTGAGAGTCAGCTTTCATTCCTTTCCCTGCATCATTTAGGTGGTTATTAATACAAACCCACTCAACACAGAGGTCTCTAATGGAAATTGAATAGAACACATTTCTCAAGTGTCTCTACAACACTTCATGGATGGATGTACACAGGCTTTGTGTCACAGACCAAGGGGTGTCCAGTGTATTCCTTCCCCTCTCTGCTTTTGCTCCACCATTCACCAGCTCTTGGTCTTTCTCCGGGTAACCAACGGGCCAGAAGATTCAGAAAGCAGAACTTTTTCCTGCAAACCCCACATTTCTGCCTCCTCCCTACACTTCCACGAAAGTAATTAAAAGTACTTTGTTTAGCATCTTAATTGTCATTTCCTTTGATAGAACTTGCAGCCCAAGTCTTAACGCTCAGATAACTAATGCCATTCTTTTCTCTTCTTCCTCATCCCTGCTCACAAACAGCACTGCTTGTACCAGGGTCGGCAGCTCCTTAAAAACCTCTTGAGCCAATCTGTGCAGCTGTATTGTGCAGGGAGTTATCAGCAGGCTGCAGGAAGGTTAGAAAGCAAACATGCCTCCCTATGAGACCAAAGTTATGCCTGGGGTCAAAGCTCTGTCCTGTTTCCCCTCCTGTGGGGAGATAACAGTCTGTTCTGCACCAGCTCTTTCCCTCACACTGCGCACACAAGCTGGGCTAAAGAGAAGCTTTAGCCCCACTCCCTCTTCTGTCCCTGTCCTGGTCCCTCCGCATCTCCACAGAAGCAGATTGTTCCATCTCCTGCTGTGAGTACTGTCATTTAGGTGATCTACAGAGGTTGTCTTCTTTATACACCCTCACCAACAGCAGGAGCTGTGTGTGATCCATGAAGGTGGCAGGAAGCTGGCCAGTATTCAGCAACAGTATTGTCTTCCCACCTCCACTCTGCAATCCTTTTGCAAAGGAAATGCTCCAAATGTGAGGGGTCTCTCCCCTCTCAGCATTATCCCAGGCCAAAATGCATTCACCCTTCACAGTGACTACTTCCTGCTGGCACCCTTCATGCTCTGCAGGATACAAGTCAGTCCAGGAAGGGCAAAGCAGTCAAATTCATGTTCTATGGGATAACATACACTGTATTTTATGATTCTTTGTCCAGTAGCTGTAGGTTCTACTGCAGGTATAAACTCCTCCTGCAGGAACTGCATGTTGGCACAAAGAGAATGGGGTGAACATTGCCTGTCCCTTAACATGGATATACCACTTGTACGCCCATACATTTACATTCCTGACTAATCCACACCAGCTGAAGCAAAAAAAGAAAAACTCTCCCTGACCCAAGTCAGGTCTTGATCCCTCCTCTAGAGAGCAAAATTATCAAAATCAGATCAACCTGCTCTGCCAGGGTCTATATGGCCACCTCTGCCTCAGTTACAGGAGCCCCCCACCCAAACCATCCAGGGATGAAATTCAAGCAAGGAAAGATTAGGCGAGAGGGGTATGAAATGTCACCTTCCCTTTAATCACAGCTTATGGATCCATCCCAGAGCGTTACTCATGCAGCGTTCCGCACTCCACACTGCGTATAATCCCACTGCCTAATCCAACTACTTGTTCCAACAGGCACGTTGCTAGGAGTGGGTCCTTGCCATCACTGGGAGCATTCCTTCAAGACCACATCCTCTCCCACATCTAGAAGTAGCATGACAGCTCAGTAAAACCTGCAGGAAAGGCAGAGCAAGCGTGGTGCACACACAGCTCATCCCTTCACCAGGACACAGCCCATGGCCATCCTCTCCCACGCTGCCAGATCGTGTTGGGGAAACACTTGAGTTGTGGTAAGCAGCAGATAAGCATCTCTGCACTGACACAGAAAAAGCATCTCAGCTGGTAGACTTTTAAAACCGGTATTTATCGTGCCTCAGGGAAGAAAATAAATTGGCTAAATGGGCTGAAAGGCACAGCTTCACTAGGAAGGGCTTGGATTGTCTCTTCGCATCTTTCGGCACAAACCCGGCCATTGAGAGCCCAGATCTAAAACAGAGCCACAGTTGCTAAGAAAACAGCGCTGCAAACAGATGTCAGGAGATGATTCATGGAGTAAAGGCATATCCCTGTACTACAGATAAACCAAAATGAATGAGGCTCTTTATACCTGATCTCCAAGCTGGGCTGCTTCATACCCGCTTTGGGACTTTTTCTTTAGTTCCTTTCTATAGTCAGATGTTGAGGAAACTGAGCAGAGCTGAACTCACTGTTTATGGAATAATTACCAGTAAAGGGGTTTTACAATGTGCATAACAAACTCAATAAATGGGCTAAACTGTGGCCCATTTTTCCACTGAAACAATGCAATTTTCTCCCAAAGCATGCAAGCAATCTTTCCCAAAAACATGTCACAAGAAGTAACATAAAACACACAGATAAAAACTGCAAAGGAACAAACAGTAACTGGCTGGTTTTTTTTTTTCTTAGTTTCACCATAAAACTTAAAATAAGCAGCTAGAGAGATAAAGCATTTTCAAGCTATTAGATCATTAGCCAGCAATGCGCGCCGCTCCTTGAATTACTTCATTGTGTCTGTGCTTAAAATCTTTCCCTGACAAATAATTAAAAAATAGCTGGCATACTACAGGACTGGTCAAGTGCTACTGACACCACCAAAATTCTCAGTTACTTTACTGAACTTTTCATCAAATTTAATAGGAGAAAGATTAGCTCCTTTCTTGGGATATCCAGAATCATACAACATCATGAGTTGGAAGGAACCCCCAAGGAGCATCAAAGTACAGTTCCTTTGCCCCTCTTAAACCACCATGCTCAAATCTTAGCACTGTATGATATCAGCGATACTTAAAATAGAGTTTCCCGAGGGTATTTGTAAGGAATTGTTTAAATAAAAGAACTTTAATACATGCTTCTGTAGAAAACTCAGGTATAAAGGTATTTATCATTCATTACCATTCATTAGGAAGAAAAGAAGAACAAATATTGATTTATACACTTCTGAATAGGTGTTTGTACAGCATTTCCCTTGAGGAGGACCCAAACATTGCCACTGCACACGTCAGTACAGGGTGACACATTATCGTGGTCACTGCCTTCGTTTCACCTCCAAATTCCAGTGTCACCACCCACCCCTCTCTCTTCAACTCACCCCCACTGCCACTGCCTGCAGACGCCAGGCTTTCCTCTCCCCTGCCACCTCCTGCTCACTCCACACCACCCCATCTTCTCTTGCTATGACATGCTGCCTTCTGCCTCGGAAATCAATTATTTAGGCTGCCCTGATTTCAGCATGAGGTGCCTGTGTGCGTGCAGATACTGTTATTGTGAGGAGAGTTAACAGCTGCCACCATGCTCCTTCTCAGAGCTATAAAACTACCCCAGGAGTGGCTGAAGACCATGACACAGCTAAGCAGGCGCCAGCAGCCGCGTGTTCCTTCTGCAGAAATTGCATTTCACACAGAGATGTAAACAGACGTGCCCGCCAAGCTACGGCTCTGTTTACTTGGCCAACAGTCACAATAACGAGCCAGGAGCTGCACGTGGTACTTACATCTTTGTCTGTCTGTCCTGCAAGGGCAGATCATCACCCTGTGAGCTGAGAGGGAGGAAAACTCAGGAACGACAGAGAGAGGGGGAGAGGACAGGCGGGACACAGGGAAAGAGGAAAGCAGAGGCATGAGGAGCACAGAATCACAGACACGATAAAGGCTGCGAGAAACTCTAAAACTTGCTCAAAGTTTTCTCTCTGTAGATTCTGAGTAACTTGAGGAGGGTGCACCTGCTCTGCTTCCTGATGCGTCCAGCAGCTCTCAGGAGAAATAGAGAAGAATAATTCAGTTTTGGAGCAACAGGGATAGACTGAGCCCAGGTTTAGTTCTGGAGGTGAATGGAGGACAAGGAGCCTTCCCTTAAATCCACAAACACACACACAGAGCACCTGACACTAAGCCAGTACCAAGTTACAGACAGGGAGCCCCACGTGCGGCGTCCCACGGGCTGGAATAACACAGATCCGTAACAACTGCTCCGAGAGGAAGCAGGCGGCTGCCAGAAGCCCTGGAAAGATGGGAGGAAGGGAGGGAAGGCAGGGAGGCTGGCAGCGAGGCGGGAAAGAGAAAGGAGCCCATGTGCAGCGGGAAGCACAGAGCACGCGAGTCCTCCCTCAGCGGGCAGCGCTTCAGCCAGGGCAGCAGCACCGGCAACAAAACACAGCGCAGGGAGGCTGCCCGCGCCTCCTGCGGCCCTCCCAAAAAAGCAGTCGCTCCCTTTTCCCGAGAACTTTGCCTGAGTAAGTTCGCACCATCGCTTCCCAAACACACAACCCAAGAGATACCGACGTTCCCAGCGGTACCCACGGCTCCCCGGGGAAGCGCCGGTCACCTGCCCGCACCCCTGCGCGCTCCTCCGCGCCGGGACAATCCGGCCCCGGCCGGAGCTCCCCCGGCAGCGCGGCCCCCGCTCGGGGAGGGCAGGGCAGGACCGCGGGGGCGGGAGCTCGCTCCAAGCTCTCGCTCCGAGCTCTCGCTCCGAGCCCGCTCCCGCCGCCGGCCGAGCCCGCCGCGCTCCCCCCGCGCAGCCCGGCGAACTCCCGCCGCCGCCC
>VXBQ01002176.1:1288407-1321403 GCA_013400175.1 Phainopepla nitens
GGCCCAGCCCGGCCCACCTCGGGCCGCCTCCGTGCTCAGGACACCCCCAGCACGGCCGCGGGTCGTGGGGTACCCGGCGGGAGGAGGAGGGGGCTCCCCGCGGCCGCCCGTGCTCACCAGCCCCGGCTCCGGCGTGCGGGCTTTGCCGGTGTTCTCCCGCCCGGCGCTCACCGGGACGGCGCTGTTCATCCCGCCCCTCGTGGACAGCCGGGCAGGGCCACAGGCGCGCTGTGTCCATGTGCTTGGGACTAAGGACTTGTGCTGCAAGTGAGAAGACTTGTGTGTTGTAGGTCTGGCAACGTTTGGAGTTACAGGTGATAGACAAAAATAAAGTATTTCGTCACAGATGTGCAGCACCCCCAAATCGAATTTAAAAGATCACTGGAAACCTCTCTAGTTTCTGCACAGCCTCCACAGCCCTCCCCAAGCTGAGGTTTCCTGACCTCAGGCACAGACCCCACGTATGACTCATTTTCCCCTCTCCCAGATTCAGACTTTCCTCAGGTTTAGGGACAGCATCATCTGGCCGTGCCCAGCCAGAACTCTGGAAGGGAGATGCGGGTCAGTTATGTAAACATAAGTTGGGGTCTTTTTTTAGAACTCAGAGGAGGCGTTTGGAGGAGGAAAAGGAAGGAATTCCTTAGATTTGTCCCATGTGATACTGGATATCTCTTGGCTGTAGACTTCACAAAGTGAGAAGATACTGGGATTGAGCTTTGCTTTACACACCCAGGGGTCAGCCCGCTATCCAAAGGAAATGTAAATTCCCAAAAGCCACTTCCTGCCGGTGTCCATACATTGGGCTTCTCCTCAGTCTGTGCTGGTAAAACATCAGCCACTTTAAAAGAGGGAAGTGAGTGAGGTCCTGTATTTGAAGGCTACAAAACCAAAAGTACCTGCTTGCTCAAGCTTTTCTTTATACCCACAGATCTGGCTTAAGAAATTCTGCAAGATTTAGAGCCCTGATTTTCTGTAAGGAAATTTTTGTTTTCCAGGCAAAAGTGAATCCTGCAACTTTTTCAGTGTCATTTCAGCTGGAGCCTGAGAACGCAGTGACTTGCAGAAGCAACAGTCAAGGCTGGCTACAACTTGACTGCCCTGCCTTGGCAAACACCTGGTCCAATTCATGCTTTGTTGCCATCCTGGCAACAAACCAACCCGTGATAGCTCTTTGTGTACTTTTTTTACTTGTTTCATTTAGGATTAATTGGTGTTTGTATAGTGACACAGCTGTCTGGTGCTCCATGGACACAGCTGAAGGCAAAGGCCTTTCAGGCTGTCCTGTGGTTTCCTAATTCCCGTGTTATGGCTACTGTAATGCATATCCTCGAAGTGAAACAAACATTTCTGACTGATTTATGACTTTTGACTGCCAGTTTCCAGTCTTGTGCTAGAGGAAGGAGAGAGGAAGATGCAATATCAAAATCAAGCTCCGTTACTTGAAGAGTTATTTCAAGTCCCCTGTTGATCACTTGAGGCTCTTGCACATGCTATGAAATTCACCAGAAGTAGTCTCATGGAGCCTTGGTCTTTTATACCTCGAAGAACACCATCCCACATTATCTCTCCATGTTCTTCTCACTGACTTTACCCTGCGATGAATCACAGGGCTCCTCATCCCAGCATACACAGCACTGCAGGTGTGCCAGGCTGTGTCAAGCACAGCACAGGTCCCAGCCCAAGGTGCTTGTTTTCACTCAAATTATGCATTTCATAACTCGCTTGTAAAGCACTTTGAAGATATGTTACTAAATGTTGCTAACGCTAAATGATATTGTTGAACAGGCTCCACATGAGCAATTAAATAGTAATTCCATAAAAAAGGTGTGAGGCACAAAGGTAAAATTAAGTCATATATGCCTACTTTGTATCCAAATCTTCAGGTTCTTGATTACTTGGACTCACAGCCTTCCAGCGAGGAGCTGCTAAGGCCCTGTGCTCAGACTAAAACTGCTTTGACAGGTTTGTGGGTGCTGCCAGCAAGGATAGCAAGGGGCTGACACGGATCAGGCTTTGTGGAAGGTGAGGATCTGGAAGCTTTGTGAGCAGGGCTCTTGCCTGCTCTCTATGGCTGTCCAAAATGAGCTGCCTGGATGCACAGAGCGCTGGGGAAAAGCCCTACAGAGCAGCACTGTCAGGCAGTGGTGAATATAACTGCAGTGGGGATGAGGAGCCCTCACAATTCCCATGAAATTCTCTCCTGAAAGAAGATCTGATCAGTTCAGCAGTGGTTCTTGCCTCACCACCTTCCCACACCACCCAGAATGGCAAAGTCACAGAGCTGAATGTTTCTCGTACAAGGCATCCAGGCAGTGATTGTTCCCCTGTGCTGGGCACTGGTGAGGCCACACTTCAGATCCTGGCTTCAGTTTTGGCCCCTCACGACGTGGAAGACATGGAGGGGCTGGAACAGGTCCAGAGAAGGGAATGGAGGTGGGGAAGGCTCTGGAGCACAAGTCTGATGAGGAGCAGCTGAGGGATCTGGGGGTGTTTAGCCTGGAGAAAAGGAGACTCAGGAGACCTTATCACTCTCTACCAGCCCCTGACAGGAGGGTGCAGCCAGGTGGGGGTCGGGCTCTGCTCCCCAGGGAACAAGTGACAGGATGAGAGGAAACAGCCTGGAATTGCACCAGGGGAAGTTTGCATTGGATATTAGGAAATATTTCTGTACTGCAAGAGTTGTGAGGCATTGGAACAGGATGCTGGGGAAGTGGTGGAATCTCCATCCCTGGAAGTGTTCAAAAGGCGTGTGGATGTGGCACGTGGGGACATGGCTTAGTGGTGAATGCCATGGTGCTGTGTTAACAGTTGGACTCAATGATCTCAGAAGTCTTTTCCAGTCATAATTGGAAGATTGGTCCATAGGTCCCACAGGGATCAACAGCATGAGCTTCGTGGTAGGACATTCCTTCCGTAATGCAGAATTTGCATGTCTAGATTCCAGCACTGGAGGGAAATCAAATGTCCCCAAGTCCCAGCCCCAATCTGGATAAAGTGTTAGCTCTGAATGATTGTGATGGCTGTGTAAACTGATTTTGTTTGGATACTCCAAGCTCTGTTTGCTCTGCAGTCTGCCAGGACAAACCTTTGGCTTAGTGACCCTCCTCTTTCCCCTGTGTGCAACCCCCTGTGCTGTGCTGGCACCCTGTTGGTGCTGGAGCTGGGAACCAGATGAAAGTTAGCCCTGAAGAAGGATACTTTGTTTTGATCTGGACTGCTCCCAGGGTTTGATTGTGGTGTGGACACAGGAAGAGCTATCTCAGCATGTCGGAGGGGGCAGCAGGATCTAGCACAGGGACAGGAGTGCACAGCAGAAGCTGGGGTGGGAACAGGACACTAAGCAAGAAAAGAAGGGATCAGCACTATGCCAGAAACATCAGCCTCTGTGCCCAGCTGCTCTCTGCTCACCCCATCCCTTGGAGGAGAGAGAACTGGGCAAGGGGAGGAAGGGGTGAGAGTAGAAACTCACCTTTGAACTTTCCAAAGGACCTTCCACCCTGCTGGTGTAGCAACACCAAGGAAATACGGATGCAGTTTTGCGGGCATCATTTTTGGTGGCAGCGAATTGATGGACCAGTCAGGCTGTGCTCCCTCTGTTGTGCTGGTGCAGCTCTTTGTGCTTGTTGTGTTGTCAAACAGACCAGGAAACTGCTTAAAAAAAGGAGCACCCTCCCCTTCTTAGTTATTTTTACCCTGGCTCAGTTCCCAGACACAATTCACCTTGTCTCCACTGAGGTGCAACTGGAGAAAGAGTGCTGGAGTGGGAAAGTGTAGCCAGAAGCAGGCAAACAGGAGTCTGCCTAAACCCACTGTGCCCCTCAAAAAATGCCTGTGGCCCAACACCCTGGGGGGAGTTTCCCTTCAGCAGTCATAGCCAGCTTGTTTGTCAGAATTAGAGAGATCAAAAAAGAGGAAAGGAAGGTTGAATCCACGCAGGCACGTGCAACATTTGCATACTATTTTCCCCTGGAAAACATAAAAGGAAACCTGACAGTAATCATGTTAGAAATGCTCCCTGTTCCCCTCCCATTTAATCTAAGCTCTGTGTATGACACTGTCCCTGGCATGTAAGACGGCTCCAGCAGATCGCCGGGGCGCCAGCGCTGCCTCCAGCACCCGAGTGTTTCTGCTGAAGTCAGTGGAAACACTTTGATGGTTAAAGGTGCCCATGCCTAAATGCTCTCTTAGGTCACCAGTTGATTTTAGGATGGAGGAGCACAGTTCCAAAAGAGAAAAACAGGTTGATAACACTGAAGTTGCAGCAAATCTGTAGGAAATCTCCTGGAATAGGTCCATGATTAGCAAATCTTCACTTCTCAAAGAAGAAATCCTGACCTTTTCTTCAGTTCCCTTTTTCCCTTGATTTTGCCCATGGATTGTGGTTCCTGTGGCTAAAACAGGATGAAGTTTTTTACACATAGAGATTAGTACTTGAACTTCATAGCAGCATCCAGGAGCCAGAACCATGCACTTACATCTTTCTATATAGGACTGCATTGGGCAGGTGTTTACTGTCTTAAAGTAAACAGTGCTGAACTGTGTGAACTCCCAAATTTTTCAGATCTGATGCACTGGATTCCGCTCATACAGAGGCACATCCCAGGTTAGTCTCCTGAGGACAGGCACCTGCCATCTGAACTGTGCAGGGCTCATTTTGCTCCATTTGTAATGCAGGCATCGTGCCTGAATAAAGGTTTCCACTCTGTTTTCCCACCTCCCAAAGTGCACCAGCTTCTCAGTTACAGGTGAGCAGGGTTTGTTAGGCAAAGAAACGTAACTTCAGCTTTCACCCTGAAAATTAAAATTCAAAGGTGATCATCCATAACCCTCAATTCCATCTTCGTGGGTTTTTTTGGACCACAGGTGTTTACTGAGGGTATTTACCTCTGACCTGTCTAAGTCCTGCTTCAGGTACTGAAGTGCCTTTGTGGATCCCACTTGAAACCTTGCATTCCTGATTGGCTTAGTGTGCTTAGCAGACTGTGTTTTAGGAATCCCTTGGATTCCTGATAAGATCAGGTCAAGCCTTTAGGAGCCTATAAGACCTTGACCCAACCTTATCAGTAAATTCAGGCAAGGTTTTGGATTCAGAATCCCCTTATCTTAAACCCAAACGTTTATCCACTTTTTTCACTTACATTAGTCAGTCTAACAAAAAAATAATACCCTTTCTATCCTTGGACTGTCACAGCTGCAGCCCTTGTGTTTATAAGAGCACTGTAATGAGCCTGCAATCAAGACCACACCAGTCTTGTCAGCTTTGCCCTCGTGCTCCAAGGCTGGCCAGTGCCTCCCACACACTCTGTATCTCACCAGCAGTTTGGCATCTCACTTTTGGCTGTATTTCTCAGAAGTTGTGTGAGAGAAACCTGCCAAGAAACACTACTCAGCTGACCATAGCAGAAGCTTGAGAAACAGTGTAGTGGTCAAATGCCAGGTCTGGATTCAGAAAGCTGCAGGATGGATGAGGAAATAAGAGCAGCTAGACAAGCAGCTTCTTTGTAAAACAGCTCCAGCAGGAGCTGCAAGCTCAGGTGCTCGTGAAACAAAACTGAGCAGCAGAAGGCAAGCAAAGGCTTGGGCATTTTCCTCTTGCTGGCCTCCTCTCACCCCTGAAGCACTTTCACTGAGGCTCAGACAAGACCTGCAGTAGTTTCATTTCGAGCAGTGTTTTAATCCCTTGACAGCCTTTCCTTTCCTTGCCATCTCCAAGAATGGAAAGGAAATGAAGAGAAAAAAACTTTCTCTGTAGTTGCAGGTGTTCATAGTTCTAGGACACAGCTGGTCTGAGGACTGCACAAACCACATCAGGACATGGAAATACTGGATAAGGCACCCTTCTCACCCCTCCATGGTCAGGGCAAAGCTCCCTTGAGCAGCTCCCAGGCAGCAGCAGTTTGCTTTGCCTCTGCTTCCGCTGCAACACTGATATATCTTGGGTGGCTACAGCCCATTTTCAGCCATGATTCAGTGGAGAACAAAAAAGCTCTCAAGGGTAGGAAGTGGGGCTAAGGCTTCTTTGGAAGCAGGATTTAGTAATCCCAGTTGCCACCTTTAAAAATCAGTGCCCTTGGGCCCCAGCCAGCCCTCAGCTCTGTCAACATCTTTACTGCCAACTTTACTAACAGTCACACAAATGTAAATCTACTGTGAGAAGAGGATTAAGCCCATTCTGGTTTTATGGCCTATGAAATGTCTCCTGCCCTGCTGCCTCTGTGCAGTGATACATAACACAGAAAAGGGGAATTCAGGCTGCTATTGTGTCTTCAGAATTTTAAAGGAAAAAATGTAATTCCAGAATCTTTACCAGCCAGCGAAGTGCAAATGCAGACAGGGGTTTTTCTAAGTCAGAAGCTAAAGGCCTGTACCTTGCCAGATGCTGGCTGAAGTACATAATTTTTTTCATCAAAATAAGATTATCAACAGCAATTTTCCATGCATTCAAGTTCAGGATTTTGTCTGCAAGGGGATTAAAGCTCAGGCAAACATCAGCCTGCCTGAACACTGCCCTGCTTCATGTACTGCTCCCGCTTGGGATGTGACCTGTGTAGGGGGCCATGTAGGAATCCCACTAAAGTAATTATTTCTTCACTGATGACTCAGTTGGCTGAGATTTGCAAGGAGGACTGAGAGAATCATATTTATGCTTTCTAAAAAAACATCAGTTTGTTGTGGGTTCCTCACCCCCTTAGGCTGATATTTTCATATAAAAGGGTTTTCTCTACTATAACATTTATTATTGAATTTCAGCTCTTGGGCTGGGCATATGTTTTGGTTCCAGGTTTCTATAGTCTCAGAGGATGGCTGAGACCTCTCAGCAAGATCTCAGTACCACTAAATAATTGTAATGATCACTAACAGAGTAACTCCATTAAGCTGTTAGCAGAAAAACAGCCAAGCTGAATACATATTTCAATTAAAGATGCAGAATTATGCGTATTTATGCACAAGCCTGAAAAGCAGATTATATTTAAAATGTTCTTTAGGGCAGGAGATACAATTAATTTTTCATTACCTTCAACATTTATCCACTTTATCTCTAGCTGGAAAGTCTCATTCATTCAGTCTTTATCTGTGTCAAGTTGCTGTTGTGTAAGATTTTTTGGATGACTGTGACTATTTTGGTCACAGGGGATAGGTAGGGACTATAATGAGATACTACACTGACCCTTGAAGGCACAACTGATGGCATTTGCCAAAACGGGAATCCATCTCCCTGGCAAACCCTCACATACACACACTCAAACTCTCTTTCATCTTTCAGTCCTCCTGGTCAGTCTCTTGCAGATCAGAAGGAAAAGTGGCATGTGAAGGCAGGCTGCAGTGACCTCTTTCTTTGGAACGTAGTGCTGTTTGTTTTGGCACTGCAGATATATTTAGTAAACTGTCATCTGTCATAATTCGTGTGGGGACAGATCCCATGTTTTGAGAGAGGTTCGCTGTCCTGCATTGCCTGGAGTCCGTAAATTGCTCTGTCATTTACACACTGGTCTATTTTAAAAGAGTCTTAGTGGACACATCCTCTCCCTTATCCCACCGTGAGGACCCTGAACTCCCAAATGCTCATGCAGCAACAAGGCAGGTTTTTAGCCAAGTCCTCTTCTCCTAAGCAAACAATTTGATATTTATTTACAAGCAGTTTTCCTGAAACCCAGGCAAATGCATGCTAAATGAGCCACTTGAGTTTCTGACTGCGTGACACACTGTCCCTTGAAGTGTGGCCTCAGCCTCCCAGGGGTATCGTCCTCCCTGTGACAGACACAGTTATTTTTGGCCACCAAGGCCCTGATGTCAGGTGCCGGGGGATCTTCTGCTCCACAGAAGCACGTGTTCCAACAATCCCATTCTGTGCAGGCAGCCACCAGCCAAGTGTTAGTCCCGGTCACAGGTTTGCTTGTTCATCCTCTGACCACAGAACAACACCTTGATTGAATTTGCAGGAGGAAAAAAACCCCTCATGTTATTTTGTGTGTAGCCCAAATATCAAGCAGTCACCCTCCCATCTCACAGAAAGGGAAGGAAATGACCACAGGAAGAGCCCATGCCAGCACAAAGCTGGGGTTAAATCACCAGGATTTGTGCAGCATTGCTGTCATTTCACACTCCAGACTCTGCAGGGATCTATAGATGGGACCCCACAACCTCCTGGTCTCCCCACACCTCCCCACAGCTTTGCAATGCTCCAGCCCTATCCTGGGGATGTTGCACCCAGTGTTAGGGTGAACTCACCCAGCATTAGGGCTGGAGACAGCTGGTCACACCTTCTACAGCTGGATTTGGGCTCAGCCTCAGAGGGCAGAAATAGCCCCTTGTTCCCTCTGCCAGCTGGGGCTTCTCCTTTCATTATCACTCCTAAATTGCCCCTGAAATGGGCTTGTTCTGTAGAAGTCCCAGATCTCACTCAGATACACACTAGAGACAGGGTCTGTGGGTACAGCACAAAGCTGAGCTGCCCCTGCCAGCTTTGGGCACCAGAAGAAGCTGCTGGACATCTCCCCACTGCCATACAGTGAATTCCTGGGCTATATTCTGCAGAAATAAACTGAAAGCTTTTTCCAAATTTAAATTTCTGGAGAATATCTACTGATACATAGTCTAATGTAATACATTATAATGTATCATGTACTGCTTGCATTTGAAAAACAAAGGTCAACAGAGAACATCAAGACAGTGGAAATTTTGTCATGATGGCAGTTCTTCCAGGAGTTGTTATTTTTAGAGTTTGCAGTGTCTAAAATCCAGGAGTACCCTGTGGCAGAGAGACATATCACTGCCACCAGCAGAAGAAGGGTAAGAAGAGCCTGTGCATGGCCCTGGAGGTGTCACAGGTAATGTGGTCGTTGTGCAGGACATCGTTCCTGGCAGAGGCAGGCAGAGGTCGGACCTGTTCAAACCTGAGTTGATCAGACTGGTGCTTGAGCCTCCTTGGGGCAGGGAGCAAAATGGTCTGGGGGAGCATCTGGAGGGAGATTGGAGCTAAGGAGTCCCTGGCAGAGCTGATGCTCATGCAGATGAGGACAAGAGGGGGGAAATGTGGGTGTGAAGAGCAATGAAGTCCTGGCAGGGCCAGGGCTCAGGTGGAGGGGGGACTGATACAGGGCCACAGTGCTGCTTCAAGATGCATTTCTGTCTTTTCCCCACCACCTCTAGCCAAGTGGCCTTCACATTTCCTCTGCATCAGACTGGCACTTGTGGGAAGCATAAATCTCAGCTTAAATGAGCTGATGGAGCTGCAGAGCTGTCTGCAAAAAGGTGTGTACTTGGTTATCAGTGGGCTGGCTGGAGCCAGCACAAGGAGCCACGGTTGATGGCTCAGGGAAGGGGAGAGCAGGCAGGGCACAGGCTGCAGCTTCTGGCAGCTCTGCCCACATGGGTGAGCATGAGGCAGCATTTTGTTTGAGCTAAGTGGGGCAGTCACAGCAGGCTGATCCCATCCTGAGCTGCCTCAGCTGTGCCCTCTCCTTCCAGGTTTAGTGATGAGAGGTCACCAGCTTGAGTCAGCTCAGCCAGCATATGCAACAGAAAGCTGCTGGGAAGCCTTTCTTTGCAGTGAGTGTGGTCAAACACTGGAACAGCATCCTAGAGAGGCTGCTGATGCCCCCAGCCTGTCAGTTGGCAGCCTGGCATTGTCCAAATGCCAAGAGGCATTTAGACAATGCCCTTTATAACACGCTGTAACTTTTGGTCAGGCAGTTGGATGAGATGTTCACTGTAGGTCCCTCCCAAGTGAGACATTCTATTCCATTCTCCTGTTCCATGGAGGCACTTTCTGGGATGCTTCTGATCTGTCAGATCAGCTTACTGAACAAATTCATCCCGTGGACATGTCCCCACTAGGCACAATGCAAAGGCAGTAATCTTAAGCATGTGATTCTGTGATGTGGCTGAGCCCACTCACCTGTCCCCAGCCCCCGAGGTGCTGCTCTGTCCCTGGTCCCCTCCCCATCACACTCTGGCTGGGCAGGACTGTGGTGCTGGCACTGGCCATGCAGCCACCTTGTCCTTCAGGGACCTGAACCAACCAAAAGCTCATTTCAAGACAGAAAAACAGCTTCAGGCTGGGCTGGTTGAGCGCCCTGGCAGACCATGCTGGGAGCACCGGAGCGAGGGATCGGGGAACTGGATGTGCTGGCGTTTGCAGCTGTTCACAAAGCCACCCCTCCACTGTGACCTTGCAGCAGGAGGCAGGAACTGCTGCTCCCCAGCAGATGTGCAGTGAACTGACCCAGTACAGCCTTACACAGCAAGATCCAGCACAGGCCTCCAGATGTTTCACCAGCCCCAACAAAAAGACAGGTCAAGGTCCCTCCAGGCAATACAAACCAAGCTGCAGGCAGATGTGCACGAGCAGACTGCATTTCTATAAAAGAACATGACTTTTAGGACTAAACTCAGGTGTTGCTACTGCAAGGGGGGGTAAGCTGGGTGTGGGAGAGCGTGTGCTTGCTGAAGCAATGAAACAATTCATCTCCAAGTGCCTGATGGCCCCCAGAAAGTCCTATGTGACACAAAAATGCTGTTATTCCACTTCCACCATGGGCTAAACCAAAATGTAAATCTCTCTCGAGTTCATGCTGTTTCAGTAATAAAGTTCACTGCATAATTTTGCTCCATGCTCTTTATTCACTTCAGACAAGTCCAAAAATGAAATGGGATTGAGATAGGAGGCCAGAGCTGGAGTTGCTCATAGCTGATGTTTAGTTTGTGCCATTAAACTTTCATTTTCAGTTCTATAATCCTTTATTTTCATGACGACTTTGAAGATCTATTGTAATTACAACGTAATGAAAAAGCTGAATCCAGAGATGTAGCTGCAGAAGGGTAATCACCTCCTGTGCTTTGTATTTGGAGGAGGTGATTAACTGTACATTTCAGGGATGGATTGAGGTGATGAATTTGACAAAGTTCAACAATCAGGAAATCTTAATTTAAAATATCTATCTGCTACTTTAATTCCTTTTTTCAATGGTTCTCTGCAGTCATTTCAATTTTTAAAGGAAGATTAAGTTTAGAGGCTTTCGGAATTAATTAGATGTGACTAACCAGGAGGGCACCTGTGGCTTTTACTTATTCGAGTGAGTCTGTATCTTATATGCATTTATCCAGATTCCTAATTATATTTTAATAAAACTATTAGAAATGGTGAATAATGCTTCTTTTTTTTAACATGATTATTTTTCTCTTAGGTCAGATTGGGTTCAATTAAACATGAGTATACAAGTGCTTTAAAATTTGATTTTACTCTACAAAATAACTGAATACATACAGGAAATGACACATCACTTACACTTAAAAAAATATAAAGCTAACTAATTCATTAAATAAAGGAGCTTTTCCTGTAATTAGATTGGGAGGCTTTTTTCTGGATTTCAAGAACTGCTAGCTCTCACCCTCAGCCATCTTCCTCTCCTAAACAAGAGGAGGAAAACAAGTTTTTTTTTCTTTTTTCAGTAGTCAGTGAGTTTCTTGAGTTGTCCTTAGCCAGGTAATTTCTGTTTTCTGGAAACAGAAATCCTCTTTCTGCCCCAGCAGAGCAGGCTCTTGGCAGATCCAGAACTCTGCCTGGTGCCAGCGCTGGCTGCTGGACCCTTCGACCTGGCACAGCACCCGCGGGTCATATTTAGTTATAAACAGCCCCATTTCCGGCAGAATAAATACAATTAAACACCCCCAGTGACCGGAGGGGCTGTTTGGAGGGCAGTGCCAGGCGCTGGGGTGGGCTCCCATCGGTTTCTAATGATGCCAACAGCGTTTCGGTGCAAATCTCCTGCGGAAAGTGTGAGGTGCAGCCGCGGGCTGGCAGGGGCGGCTCCCCCAGCCCCCTGGGAGCCTGCCTAAATGAGGGAGCCTCATTAGCGGCTTTTAATCAAGCCCGGTGCTTTGCAGGAGGGACGCTGACACCTAGCGGGGATCCGCGCTACTCGGGCAGCCTCTTTGGGAGGGATTTTTGCGAGCAGGAATCACCACCGTGGTTGGAAAGGCACCAATAATGAACACTTTGAAAGTCAGTATCGATGATTTATGTGGCCTGCCGGTTTCTGGGGCAGAGCTGATAGCCGGCACTGAGACCAGCCCCGTTGGTTTTCAGTCTGTTTTAAGCATCACAGAGTCAAACATTCTCAGACCAGCCTTAAAATTGAAGGGTTAAAGCAGCAGGAGGAAGGGATCTTGCTGTCGAGCTTAACTCTGTTTTGTATTACAACCTATTTTGCAGCACAGAGATCAGTGCTGCCTGCTTACATAAACACTGAGCAGGGTATGGATATGTGCATGTGCTGGATGTTGCTGCTCCACAATTGTATCTGACAATACCTGTGAAAACAAGAGAAATCAGGATTTTTATGTCTGTAGTCTGTGCCTCTCCCTCTGCTTCTAAAGAACAATTTGCCAACAAGTTGGATTAGAAGAGAAGTTAAAGGAGGAGGTGTTTCCCTAGAAACCTGAAAAGGCAATAGCCGGTTTCATAGATTGATAAGAACAAAGATATTGAAGGAAATGATAAGCCTCCCACAGCTTAGAAGCAACAGTGAGATTAAGGTGGGAGAGACCATGGTGGGCTACCAGAAAAACCTGCTACTGCAAGAGCCAGCAAGGAGAGGCTGAATAACCAGGGGAGCTGTGCTTTTTAACGTTTATTTTGCTTTTTAAACTCAAAGTGGATGAGGTCTACACGTACACATTCTGTTTGGAAAATGCTATTGCATGTCAGGACAAATCCCTTAGACTGTAAAGGTTAAATTCCTCCAAGAGCTAAATTTCCTACAAGAAACATAGAGACAGAAGCAGCTTCCAGGGGCTTCCCCAGGAGAGGGGCAGCAAGGCAGTATTGGCAGGGTTGCACAGGCCCACAAGCCACAGTTTGAGCATGAACAAGAACCATGTAAAAACTTTGCTTTTCCAGTTTTGAATTATAAGATCTGAAACCAAACAGGGCATATTCTCAGGCAATATGTAGGAGAGAATGTCTGATCTTCACTGACTCAAAGAAATCCCTTAAAAAGAAAAGATTCTTATGGCTGCAAAGAAAATTTACAAAACAAGACCGTTTTTGATAAAGAAAAAAATGTAATCAGGACCTTAAACCATGAGGTTAGTTACACAGAGAGCTAAAGCATTCTTCAGTTTAGGCTTGTTCATTAAAACCTAACACTAATAGGGAACTCTCTATTGTTCAGGGTCGCTGTAGTGCTCAGCCTAAATCTCAGGGTAAATACTTGACTCATGTTTTCTGCTCTGGGAGTGTATTAAGCAGGCAATAGAGCTGCCCCCCAAATAAAGGGTCTTGTGTCACAGAGTATCCTTTCAGCTGCTGCAGAAATCTCGCTGACCCTGCAAGGCTCCCTGCCTGACTTGGCCGGAATAGCAGGACTTGGATGCAGAGGGATGCTGAATCTCTCATCCACACACCACAGATGAAACACTGGAAAGCAGGAGTGCTTTTCTGAAGTGATTTCCACTGTGGCAGCTTCTGTTAAAGCAAAGTGCCTTCTCGAGCAGTTCCCAGTATCCCAAGTTATTGTGGTCATACAACAGTATTTTACTCATTACATTTCATTACCTATTTTTTCTCTCTTTTGTTTGCCTTTGCAGTTTGGAGCTTTGTTAAAGCTTTATTGGGACCCTAAATTGAAACCTGGCAAAGCTACTGACAGACAAAGCTGCAGCTGCAGCTGCAGAGAGCAAACAGTGATCCCTGGCAGCAGCGAGCTGTGTTTGCTCAGTGGAGTGCCCTGCATGGAAACAGCGATGTGTATTGAACAGGCAATCACGTCTGCACTTGGCTGCCTGCGAGGATTCTCTTCCACTCTCCAATGCCAGATCTGGGGGCTGAAAATCAATTCCCAGCAGTGCCTCTTTGGCCAGACAGTATCAGCATTACAGACCCACCATACATGCTTATGTATTTACCTTCTCTTTTGAAACACCCAGACAAGACACACCAGCACCGAGGGCTTGTGGCCAGCAGCACTGTGCCCTGGCTAACGTGAGCATGGAGGTGGCAAAGCTGCTGTCACCTTACGTGTGCCAGCTCATGTCACAGCTTCCCAGAAGCCTTGAATGTTACTGATCCCGTGCCTCCCTGTTCCACCACTCTTTCCTGTTAACACCCACAGAGATGTCTGACCTCACTGCTGAGACTCAGGAAACCTCCTCCAGTCTCCAGTCAAGACGATGAAGCAGCAGTGCTCCTTTATTACTTATTTACCAACGGTGGCTTGCCAACACAAGCCAGTGCAGAAGAAGCAGAAGGCAATGGAAGCAGAAGGGTTCATTTCCCAGCTGTATAGTCAGGGCTGTACAGAGAAGGGCTGATGTGCAGCTCCCAAGGTCCAGGCCCCTTTAATCTATCCTTTCTCTAGCCTTGCAGTAGTTTATTATGGATCTGTACCTTACAGGTTCACAGACTCACAGAATGGTTGAGGTTGGAAGGGACCATACTGGGTCAGCTGGCCCAGCCTCTGCCCAAGAAGGGAAATGCAGGTTCATGCCTGTGTTCTTGCTATCCTTGTTAAGCAGCACTTTGCAACAAATTTAGAGTAATAGAATCTAATTTATAATCATAGAATCTAAGGTTGGAAAAAACCTTTAAGATTACCAAGTCCAGCTGTAAGCCCAGCACACCACCATGTCCTCAAGTGCCATATCCACACACTTTTTGAACACTTTCAGGGATGGTGACTCTACAACTGGTGATACCATTGATTTGAACAGGCTCCTACATGACCTTTTAAAAACTGAGGGATGCAATGTAGAAGTACCAGGTGAAATTTGCAGATAGGCAGAATTTATACTTTTAAAAAAATTGAAATTACCTGATTCATTAAATAACAGTCAGAACACTTGGACTGTGGAAGGGCAGCAAAGGAACTTGCCTGAAAAACCAGACAGTAAGGTTGTAACAGCTTGGCATAAGAAGTTTTGGGTCATTTCTCCCACATCTTGAATTATGTAGAAGGCTGTTAGATTTCTACTGATTGCAATTTTTGGTGATAGATGAAGAAAATACATTTAAAGGAATGATCTCACTAGGAGAGATTCAGGAATCTGGGCATACCAGGAAGAGCTACTGCAGAAATTTCATCAGAGAGCATTTGCTCAGGAGATTTCCACATTTCTCTTTACTGTCACCAAAGTGAATGCAGTGCAAGCCAGAAATACTTCCCAAAGCCTTTCAAAAGTCTTTATTAAACCTTGGAAACGGGGGATAGGTGAGACTGCCCCGCCTGGAAACAGTCCTAAATCAGGCTGTCAGCATTGGGTGAGACTTGCTGTGTGACTGTGGTGTGCATGTGGGTGGGACTTATGAATCCCACAGTTTTGGGAAGGGTCTCAAGCAGTGTGACTGAACGTGCCCTCGGTGGCTGAGGCTTTCTGGGGAGCAGAGGACCTGCTGCACCTGTGTACAGCACAGCATGCAGGTTCTGCAGTTGTGCAGGATGTCCTGACCTGTGGGAAGTGCTCATGGAGAGAGTCCATTGAGATTTCAGCTGCTGCACCTCTGGAAATCTTTACCAAACAGAACGGATTTAACCAGAGAAAAGCAGTGCATATGTGGCAGCTTTGAGTCCACCTATAAATTCCAGAGCTTTCAGGCATTCTGGCACAACCCCCACACCCAATCACCCACATTGGCCTCCTGTTAGCTTTAATGAGCATGGAGAGCCCAATAGGAGTGTCCTGGGAGGCTGTGTGTGTGCCTTCTCACATGGGCTTCTCTTTACCTCCCTCTGGAAAGCTGACTCATTTACTCCAAGCTATGTGTAATGTTTGTGCACACAGTCTAGGAATGCTGCTCCTCACAACTCTACACGTGCGGCACATTTCCAAAATTTCCTTCCCAGATCCCTTTTACCTTTTCCCCCAGATTTCTAACCCCCTGGTTTAGGTTTATCTTTGCCCACACTGTGCCTGCCTCAAGAGTGCCTAAAAGGCTTTTGGTGGCCAAGTGCTGCAAAAAGAAGAAACTGGAGTCTTCAGAAGAACACCCCAGACTTGGAGCAGATCTCACATGGCAGTTGTTGGATTGGTTGTCCTTGCTTCCTACTCCCACATCCTGACCTCCCTGGCTGCCGAGCTCCTTGTCCACTGGGGCAATGCTGGTGCTTGCAGGTATTTTTCAACATATCTTTACTCCTCCTCTAGCTCAGCAGATGCAGTTCTGTCAGCTCACATTCATAAAAGCTGTGATTTATTTGATGCACGGATCGGCACATTCATGCATTTACTACAGGCAGGAAACCTCAGGCCTGGCGTGTATTTGCAGATGCATTTATGTAATTAAACATTTAGGGGTAATTACTCTAATTGCCTAGCTTGACTTGTTAAGCCTCCCATTCTGAAGATGAAATTCATTTACCTAAAGAGGCTTCATTTTCCCAGTCCCCTCCATTCGTATCTGTCCCTTACACGGCTGAGGGCTTTGCCATATCCCCTGTCCCTTCTGTTAGAGGTAGGCAGTGACCAAGGGCTGCTTGATCCTCCCAGCTGGGTGCACGTGTCACAGAGGGGCTGCAGTCAGGAGTGTCTGGTGGGTTTGCTTGCACAGTCCCACAATTTCCAGTGGTTATCCAACCCAGCTGTAGCCTAGCATGGTCACCCCCCTCTCTCCCTCCACTCAACAAGCAGCTGAAGAGCCCTGTGAGGCTTGGCTGGGCAATGTGTGGGTCTGCATCCATGGAGGAGCTAATCCCTCCTGCCTGCAGAACTCCCTGGTCTGTGTGCTCACAGATGAATCTGCAAACGAGAGAACGCTCTGCTTTGAGCACAAAGCTGCAACGACCTTGGTTATAAACCCCAAACCTCAGCATTTGGGCTGTGACTTTGCATTTTGACTATTTAGATAAGAACATGCTGCCTGTTCTATTACTCTTTACAGGGGCTCAGGTTTAATCACTGGTGTGCCAAAGGGAGATATGCCTTCATTCTTGCAATAATTCTGTGCTGCCTGTGCTGAGCTGAAGGGTCCTGAAGGAATGGAGCTGTTGTAATCATCCCCCAGCACTCTCAGCCTTTCTAAAGGGACAGACTTTCACAGGTTGATCATGCAGTGCCCTGATCAGCCCTACCCAGCCTTTTGCTAGAGGGTGAACTTTTGTTTCCCCAGATTGGATGGCTTTCCCAACTCTTTTCAGCACATGAAGAAATTATTCTCAGAAAAATCACCAGTGAATCTAGAGCAGAGATATGGCTATCCTTAGCTCTGCAATTGCACTGACTTGTCGTGCCTCAAAGCTATGACACAATGAAAATTAAAATAAAAAGTACAGATGGGTGTTGCCTTTATAGCCTTTCTTCTCTTTCTGGGCTCTGGGCAGCTGGGCTATAGCAATTGCTACATTTATTTGGATAGGTGGAAAGAAAAATGAGGCAAACTCATTCATCCTCTTTTAATTCTCTGAAATAGCTCTTAATGAGATTTTATTGTCTACACAGCACATATAAAACAGGCAATGATCCAACACAAAGTTTCATGGTGCTGTCCTTTGGAAAATTGATCTAATTTACATGTGGGTTTCATGCACCCACAGTAGACATTCCAGACTTCCATGAATAATAACAAATACCCTTTATAACATGCCAGGGCACGGTGTCCCAGCATGAGAACAAACCTTTCCTTGGAATTCAGAGGTACCTGCTCCTGCCGGGCACCATGTCACTGTACCACTAGGTGGCTTTTCCACCCCATAGTTTGTACCTCTCTCCGAAGTCACTACGAGAACGGCAAATCTGCTCCTAAGTGCAACCATCAAACCGGTGGAAATGAGAGAACAAAACGAAGGCATCCTTCAGCAGATGAACTCCTAAATTCCCATAGTTTTACAGTGAAATCTTTACCAATCCCTTATCTGTCCTTCTAATGCTTTGTTTTGATTTCGTTACAGCTGGCTTATTCCCAGGTTTTGGGTATCATAAGGAATCTGCTCAGATACATTTCTGTGTAGCTATGGAACTTTGCAAAATAGTGCAAGTGTCGAATTTTATAATAGTAATTTTTGTAATTCATTAGCATAAGCCAATTAGTAACACAGAGTCAGGATGTGTATTTGTTAATGTAAAGTGTTACCTCACCATTTTCTCAGGAAGAGTAAATCCAGCTGTGTCTTCTCAGGTGTTTTACTCCTTTTTTTAACTTAACCATTTTAATTACAGATCTTTGCTTACACCTAAACACTGCAAATATCTGGCTATGGATACTATCTCTTTCAAGTAGCACTCAGTGTCTGAAGTTTTCTCCAAAAAGAAAAGCCCCAAGGGGCTCATTGACTGTACAGGGGGAAGAATGAGGGTCACAAATCCACAGCAGTGTTAAAAAAAAACCAAATACACACCCTTCTCCCCCAAGTTTTTGTTTAAGTTTGGCCATGTTGAATAAAATGTATTTTATTTGAAGCACAAAGGAGCTGAGTTGGGCAGAGATAGACCTAAGAGATGTTAGAAATTTTGCAGATGAACTCAAGATTTGCATTTTTCATTAATTTCAGACTTTCGTTCCTTTTATATATAGAATTCCTGTTTTCTGTTACAAAGATGCTCATATATTCACTGGAGAGAGACCATGGAGCTGCCTTCTGACAAGTGCCCTTCAGCAGTGTGAAAAGTTGCATCAACAGCTCTTTCAGGTAGAACACATGGAATTTACATGTAAATTTTAGGAGGGAGGGCTAATCCTGCCACTAATTTAACACACAGGAGGTAAGATCTGAAAGAGGAAAGTCAACTATTGATGAAAAGGCTAGAGAAGGCTCCTGCTTTAAAAAGCAACAGTCTCATTTGGAATACCTGTGTAAAGCTGGTTCTCATCTCCAGATGTTCAGCAAAGATGGACACAGCTGGGAAAGAGGTTGAGAGAAACACACCTGGAGCTGCTCTGCACTGGTGCAGCACTGTGTGCTCTTGGTTGCCATGTCCTGATTTGTGCTGCTTGGATCCAAGTCCCTGCACTGATTGCAGCAGCTGGCTTTTTACACCAGCTGGTTTTCAATACACAGAGGCCCTGGATTTCTGAGGGAAGAGGAAGATAGTAGTTAAATTTATTGGAGAGAACTGATGCTCGGGAAAAGCTGCACCAGGGGAAGTTTGATTTGGACATAAAGAGGAATTTCTTAACAGAAAGGGCTGTTAAGCATTGGAATGGGCTGCCTGATGAAATGGTGAAGTTACCATCCCTGGAGGTGTTCAAGGAACACTTGGAGCCATGGTTTGGTTGACAAGGTGGTGTTTGGCCAAAGCTTGGGCACTATGATCTTAGAGGTCTTTTATACCCTGAATGAATCTGTGATTCTGCAGTAATGTAACTGAATTAATAAAGCAATTAGGAATATGTAATGCTTTTTTTTTTTCATTATACAAGCACCTTTCAAGCCACCTTTGTACTGCATAAGTGTCCATGGTATAATCCAACTAAAAGCTGTGTTAGCAGGAGCCTGGTGCTGATTCAAAGTCAATACACTCTGCTCCCAGAGGCTTTTTTTGCTGCAGCTTGGCACCACCTGGATGCAGGAACACAGCTTTTGGTGGGCATAGAGCATGGGCAAGAGCTGCGTGTGTTATCTCAGTGTAGGTGCATGTCTGAGCTGATCTTTGAGTAACAATTATCCTGATCAAAATTAAGTTTTGATTTTTTCAGGCTCAGACAGATGCATCATAATCTGTGCTTTTGCTTTGGCCTGGCACAGTTTGAGCCTGTGAGTGCTGGCAGTGCTTCCTGGCCAGCGAGTGCCTCAATTTGTGGCTTCACTTGCTGAAAGCACTGGACGAGTGGTAAACCTCTGAACAACCTCTGATCTCTTGGCTGTCCCTCAAGATGTATTATCTCTGCAAACATGCACTTCCCTTAATCTCTATATAATCTTCTCCCAGACAGAGTAATTAAAAAACAGTTCCATGTCTTTTCCTTAACTTCTTCCAGCTAAGCATTTTGCAGCCTCCCCTGCTTGTGCCAACAGTCCTTAAATTTTGTCCTGTGACTTTATTTTTTCTATCAAACCCTTGACTCCTCTGTCAACTCTGCTCTTTGCACAGAACATTTTTCGGGTGAAACGCTCTCGTTCCTCCTCTTCACCTCATGGAGGTTATTCATGTGGCTGAATACTCCTTGTGGAAGCAAGCTCTGATCCCAGCTCTGCATTGGTTTCAAACACTCCTCTCCATGAATGTCTGTCATCTCCTCTTATCTCCCTGTGCCCACAAGCTGGACCAGACAGCTGTGGTGCACGAGCAGCAAGAGGTGAAGTCTCTGTGCCAGAGCTGTTTCCTGGGGTGCTGCAGGTCTGGATGCACCAGGGATTTCAGCAGGGTGGCTCTCAGGGAGCACATGCCTGGCAGAGGAGGCTGCACCCAGATGGGGACATCAAAGGGACAGCCCAGGGCTGCTCTGGGAGGCAGCTGGACACCTCTCCATTTGTGCCCAGCATCCAGAGCCACCTCCTGCCCACAAGGGCCCTGCCCTTCTCCCAGTCCCTGGAAATACCCACTACAAAAGTCATGGGTCATGGGAGGGTGTGATATGCCTTCCACAGGGCTGGCATTTCTGTCAGGTCTTCCTCTTCAAAGCTTTTCTCTCGCCATTGTCAGGATCATAATCTTCTTTGTTTCTAAGCCTCTGTTAGTTCTGTGCTTATCATGGGACACATGCATGCTGTGCTGTGATGCTTTTACTGTTTTGCTACACTTTGACATCCATTTTCCAGCACAACAAAGAAATATTGTTATAATTCAATAGTCTAAATTATTTTGACTGTAGTTAGACCACACAGGAAAGAATGTGAAAACAGCTTTTTCAAAGCTGTTTTCAATTTTATTTTTATCAATTTTATTTTTTCAAGGACTGTATGGGAAGTTTATTCCTTACATTTTTATTTTTTATTTTATCTTTGCTTGGGGTAAGGAAACATCAGTGGATTCAATGTAATAATATTTTTCAACATGAATGCCAAAGATCCTGCATCTGAAATGGTACATGGAAATTATTCACAACAGCAGGTTTTCATTGCATTGGTAACAACTTTTTTGGCACTTCTCACCAGTTGATTTACAAAGGAAATCAGTGTCCTTATTTCACTGTTGCTGGTACAGAAGCACAGGGAGGAAAAAGGACTTGATAAGGTTTATTCTTCCTAACAACCTGATTACTTGCAGAGGAGTTAAAGACTGCTGGCTCCTCTTGACTTTATTTGGAGTTAAGAGAGCCTTGGGGGCCTATTAAAAAACTATCAATGTTCACCGACATAATTTCTTTACATTTCAATCTACTTATTATCTTTACAGGGAGTATTTCAACACTAAGAAAGGAAGCTGCATCTTAATTCTATTAACAGTAAGCCCACAGGCTTTTCAAAGCTAATTCCAAACATTTTATGACCTTGTCAAGATTAAAACATGTTCAACTTCCAGCACTGAGTGCCTTCCCTGTGACTTCAAAGGAATGTGTGAGCACGATGCATAAAGATAATCCCTTGCAGAATCGCAGCACTGGTCAGTATCTTTACTGGAAATGAAACATTTCATCGTGGGGTATTACAAAGAGGTATTATTTTGTAATGACACACTTGGGAGAATAGTGTGACTGCCTTTAATTTGAAGATCACTTCATGCTGCAAATCTACACAGATTGCCTTGTAAGAAATACCTCTTAAAGTAAAAGGTGGCATTTTCTAAGGTCTTTGTTTCAGTGCCACTCAGGTTCTTGCATGCAGGGCTCCTCCACCTCTGTGTGAAAAGAGCAGTTATATTAGTAACTGTATGTAGCCAAAAAAGCTGCTGAAACCAGAAGGCTATAAATGACTATTTACACAAACTTTTAAACTTCAGGTTTTAAGCCATTAAAACCAAAATATATAACTCAAGCCAGACTTGCTGAAGGCATGGCTCAGGTTCAGTGAGACAGATCATAAAACTTAGACAGGCTTACACAGAATCTGATCTGAGTTTCAGATTTGTAATTTATGCTAGTTTGAGGCTTTCTTGCAACTATTTTGCATGCCCTAACAAATACAACTGCATTTTAGTTTTTACAGTGTCAGGGGTGTTAGAGCACCAACACTCCCTTCAGCTCTGCTCCAAAGGGTTTGGCGTCCGTGTTCAGGGCCAGCTCTGTAACCTGGGACAAGACTGCAGGGAAAAGAGCTGTGAGAAGTCTCCTCCAGGCTGGGATATGCCTGGCCTTGTGCCTGATCCTGCCCTGACCTCCTTGACCTCCTTCCTGGCTTGAGCATTGCCCTTCCTCCCTGATGTGGCTTTACACAGCCGTTGCTAGGCTGCAGCTGATGGCAGATGGTGTCACCAGCCTGACATGTGGCTTTCCCAAGTACTTGTTCCAAAAATGAAACCAGCTTGTTAAATTACAGAAAAAAATCTTGCCATGTCTTCATTAAAAGTCTTGCAGGCTGTTGTCTTGTTAAACAATAGGGTCTGACACTTGAGTGAAGTTTGCCAGGGTTTCACTGGACGTGGTAAGCAAGAGCAGCATGATGATGATGACCAATCTCTTGCATCATTTAGATGTGATTTCCTTCTGGACACGGAAGTCCTGGTCCCATTTTAGTGAGGGTTTTGTTGGAGGGTGGTGATTTTGTTAGGCAAAGAAGGTGTTCTTATTACGTCTGAAATATGTCTGTTAGTCATTGCTACACCATGTTTGCCTTGTTCTCCACATTATTCTTTGGATGTGTTGCTATTGGCATGAATGCCAAAGCCTGGAGACTCAGAGGCTGGAAATTTCTCTAGGACAGAAGAGTAAGCTCTACACACTGGATAATATGCAGAAGCCTGTGATTGTATCTAGGAAGCTTTACTTATGCTTTGTTTATGATTTGGTTTTGTAAATGATATTGGATAATCATTGTCTACTCATCCAAGGACACATGATACATTCTCCAGCAACTGTGTCACCCTGTGTCTCCAGTTTCTTAATGAAGTCCAAGTTCATAAGGAAAAATGAGGAGGAGTCCTCTCCTATGTAGGACTTATAAGCCATATCCAAGAAAGAAATTACTCTGCTAAGGGAGTGATTCTGTCTGGTGTTTATTTTTTTCCATAACAAATCCAGTTATGCTCTTATTATGGGCATAGTCAGAACTCTGCCAGTGCTTTGCTGCAGCTGGAACTTAAAGGGTGAAAAAAATATGAAATATAGTAACATGACTCTGATACTACCAGGGTAGACCAGAAGTGTGAGCACTCCACTGGTGCTGGTAGGATTAAAGAGTAGGACAGAAGTGGTTGTACAGCTTGTGGCTGCAGAAGCTCTGCCAGACACCCCATGCACACAGAGCCGAAGGGACTTTTAAGAGTTCTCCTGACTGCACATGTGGGTGAAGTATCAACCAAACCAATGCAGGGGAGAGCTAATGAGAACAAGGCATAATAAAAAAGGTATATGGGCACACATATATATCATATAGAGGGGACAGCACTGCAGTCATAAGGCAAAATCAGATTCCAGAAAATGAGCACTTAGAGCCTAGAAGAAATATGAAAAAAAATCTGATTAGCCAGAAAACCTGCAGATTTTAAGACAAAATGAGTGTGACAGCTCCAGCCCTTTCATGAATAGTGTTTTATCTTCCTTTGTTGTCTAGCTAAGTTGCTTTGAAAAGCCCCTTCATCAGCACTGTGTCATTTCTAGCACAATAAAGGTGCATAACTACACAATCCTTAGAATGCTTAGGTCCTTAACTGATGACCCTACATTGCAAGCTCCTCCAGCCATGTTAGAAGCATCTTTTTTTTTTTTTTTCCCTAAAATACAGCAATGAAAAAGTTACGCAGTCTCCTGCTGCCTCCAAAACGAACAACTTCTTTTAAAAAATGCTTCTCCTACTATACATCATCTTTTATTGGCTTATTTTTAGGAGCCACAGCAGATCATGATGATGGTACCAGAAGACATACAGGCAAACAAATACAGAGCTGCTGCATCTTCAAGTTATGCTTCAAGCATGGTTGCTCCACAGCTCTGTGAATCAGCAGTCTTGTGTTCTTGGCCAGTTTCTACCATTTACATATCCTGACTCCAAACCTACAGCTGCATGACTTGTTTGCATGACTAATTCCACTCAACTCCAAGGGCAGGACATCGGGGGCCTCCAACTGCAACTCCCAGTACTGTGAGAGGTAACAATCAAGAGTCTCTGCTCCCTCCTCAGCCAAAGCAGTGAAGCTCCATCAAATGTGGATCTTCAACATCCCAATCACAGAACTACTTGCAATGCTAGATCTCTTTCCATTCCTCTGACAGAGGTCTTAAAATCAGGAGCAGGGATGGAAGACACAATGCCCTGGATTATGCCAGCACTTAGTGGCTACAGCAGCCTTCTGAGTCATGAGTGGGTTGCATCCCATCAGGCCAAGATGAAACTGAATTGAGATTTCCCACTCCCTAGCTGACTACATTTATTAAGATACTATGGAAAGGAAACTCTGCTGCTTCTCTTCCCTCACCCTTTTCACAGAAGCCAGTGGGTTTTCTGTGAATGGCACTGGCTCAGTGCCACAAGGCTCTGAGTGAGCATGGCACAGTGGGCTTCTCCAGGGATCCAGGTGGAATACAGTCGTGCCTTTGCTGTGTTCCTGAATCAGGCTGAGGGCCTGGCCCTACTGATCACTGACATCTGTGCAGCCCAGTTTAGTCACCTAGGGAACTGCCAGGACAGTTGGTGGGAGGAATTTTTACATATCTCTAGGCTCCAACAGCTGCCAGAGCAGAAAACAGTTTCGCTGATAAGTATCTAGAAGACAGATAGTTTTCCTGAACTTGGCCACATGAATCCACCTGAGTCCCACTTCTGGTGCCCAAACTAAACATTGTAGAACCTATCCATCATGACAGTGCATTTATCTAATGACTTGGATGTTTGAGGGCAAGTCACATCACCCTATGTATTTTAACTCACCACCCTAAACATCTAATTACTTACTTCATGATGCTGTTTTAAGGGTTAATTTACATTTGAGGAAATGGCTCCGGGTCCCCAGGGAAATGGTCACAGCACCAAACCTGCTGGAGTTCAAGAAGCGTTTGGACGACGCTCTTGGGCACACGGTGTGGGGTGTCCTGTGCAGGGCCAGGAGTTGGACCTTGATGATCCTTGTGGGTCACTTCCAGCTCAGGATATTCTGTGCTTCTGTGAAATATGACAGACACACACATAATTCTGAGCACTTTCTGCATAATTAAAAAGAGCAGCACATGTGACCCTGAGAGTGAGAGCCGGCAGAACCACCATCTCCATCCCAAATACTCGTCATACAGGTTCTGAATCGCCCTGGGATGCACGGGTTGCATTACCTGAAAAAGGGTGCAGCAGGAAGGCAGGCAAGTTGTTCTGAACACACCTGGCCTTTTCCTGAGAACCTCCCCAGCACTGGGAGTACATAACACTCAGGAGATGGAAGACTGATGGAGGTGGATTGCTGGCATTTTCAGCAGATTGAAAAAAAATGGTTCCTGGCAATGTCGTGGATGTTCTCAATTCACCTGCAACAAACAGGACCACAATGAGAGTGAATTCATAGTGGCTATCACATTGTTAAAAGGGCTTAGAAATGTCCTTCCCTGGCAAAAGCTCTGACCACCTGGCATTTTTATCAAAAGTGATCATCCTATCCTGTAAAAAAGTGCCAGCGACCCAATTATTTATAAAGGTAATGATAGCTGACTACCAGCAGTGGATCCTGTATTGCATTGAATTCAAGGTATCTCCCTTTTAGTCCTGCTGGAGGTGTGGGATGGAGTTTCAGAGCCATCCCCACACTTGGTTTGTTATCAGCCAGCTCCAAACAGCTCTCTCATCTGCCTGGTCTGTCTGTCTGTCAAGGTATCTGCCTTTTCCAGTGAATGATTCCATGAATTATGAACACATTTCCCAAACTGTGGCTTCTTTCCCTGCTCTGAATAGAAAATGAATAAATGTTGTCAGAAAGGACCCTAGGGAAGCTTTCACTCCTCCTACTTGAGGGATGAGTAACTTGACACACCCTTGGACATGAATCTGCTCCATTTCATAATCTTGGCAATCTGTGATCTTCCAAGAAAAAAAGGCCAGAACTGACTAAAACACACATCTGTGAATGCAAAGGCAAATCCCCCTCAGCTGTACACCTTTACTTTGCATCCTGATTCTCCCAGCATATCAAATCCCTCTTCCCTAGGGATTTATTTGGCACATCTATGCCTTGCCTAGTTACCTACACATGAACTTTTGAGCCTGATGGGTAGATCTGAACATGCTCCTCCCTTTCATGTCACGGGATGCCACGTGGTGAGCTTTCTGCTCCTGCTCTGCAGGCTGATTCCCATGAATTCCTTCCCATTCTTGTGGTGTGGTGTGCACGCCTTTGATGAGTCCAAGGAATCAGAATGGCTCCAGTTTCTTGAAAATGAGCTCTTTTTTGGCTTTTTATTCCACAAAGCTGTAATTCCTAGGATGTGATCACCTTCCTAGGTGCCCTCCCAACTCCGTGATGCCCTAATCAAGGGTTGTTTTCATCCTTGGCCTGGGGAGAAGGCCTTTGAACGGTCCCGTCAGTGAGCGGGTTCGGCTCCTGGGGAGCCAGGAGAGGGATCCCTGCTGCTCTCAGCGTGCTCCAACAAGAATCTTCCTGCTCCCAGGAGTTCTCAGCAGCTGTTTGCCCCTGCAGCACAGTTGGCTTTCAGACACGGATGTAACTGCCACTCCTGCACACAAAATCCAGCCCGGTGTGCAGAAATTGCAGTTGATGGGAGTCAGCGTGCAAGAATTTATTCCTTTCTTAAAGGACAGGGATCTTTAAGGGATCTGCAGAAATTCCAGGGATAAAAAGGCTGACAGTAGAGTATCCAGATGATGTGTGGAAGAGGGAACCCTCTAATTCTGGGCTCCTGGTTGATGAAGGGCTGTGCACAAGTTTTGGTTGTTTGGAGTTTTTTAATTCTACCCCTCCTCTGCCATCTTGCTAGTAATAAAATAATGCAGTGATGGCACCCTAAGGTGTGCAGGCACAAGTTAGCAACTTGCCCCTTCCACAGGAAAATGTTGTGGATAATAAAGGAAGGTATGGGAATGAAAGCACAGTCAGTTATTCCAAGTGAAAACAAGCAATTCTACAATTTAATCCCTGGTAGCCAGAGTGAAGAAACAACTTCCAGAAATGAGAGTTTCACACCCACAACTAGATATTATTAGCTCAGACTTCAGAAAAAGCAGGAACCTAAACCTCCTCCTCTTTCTCTAATTTTTTTTTTATTTTGTGTTTCTGAAAAAGAATAAATGTACTCTGCCCACCTACAAAGCATCCAATGTCTCCCCCGCCTCCCCAGATGTAATTATTTTCAATTCCAAATCCTGGTATGAGGAGGCAAAAAGACCAAGGATTTATTGTTGGTTTAGGATTTGTTAGACTCTTTGAGAAACGACAGGGAAAAAAAAAAAACAAACCAATCTCCATTTTCTCACCACACAGCCAGCACATCACTGAATTAAAAATTTAAAATCACAGGAACATGGGAAAATGGAAGAAATGGAAGTATAATGAAACTGTTACCAAATCAGTATCTTTTTCCCAGTAGTAAAATTAAGGGGGTGGAATCACATGTTCCACTCCCTCACAGAGTTGTTCTGATGCGTTGCCAATTAAGAGCTGTAAGACACTGAGATAAGTGTATTTGAAGATAATGTTGAAATTGGAATAATCTCATTTTTAACACAACAGGAACACTCCTTAAACAATGACACCTTATCTGAATTGTTTGAGATGGCATGTGACAGGGTTAAATACATGGATTTAAGTTCACAGAAGAATGAAAGGACTATAACAACTGCATTCCTAGAACAGCTTTAGAGAGGAGACTCCATCACTGCAGTCCCTTTTATTACTTATTTTCAACTTTCTTATTCTTGTTTGCTGCAACGAATGACAGCACTGCACACCTGGCATCTGCCTACAACCATGCTGTCACTAAAATTCTGTGCCTTTCCCAGATGATGTGCCAATTCAGACACGCAGAGAAAAAAAAAGCAAAACCAACCCGAGCAGCTGGGCAGACTCTGGAATGATGGGCACACTTGGCTCTCATCTAAATGAGGCAGCAGCATAATGAGAAATGCATCTTGTGACGTGAGGCCATGTGCTGCTGTGCCACCCTGGGCTAAAATAGCAACACACCAAAGCCAGCTGATTCCATTCCTGGCAGAATCCAAACTTCTAACTCTGGAGCAAAACAGCCACCATTCAAACACAGCCCATGCTTTCTGCTTTTGGTGCTCATGGTCCTGCTGCTAAGGCAATGTTGCTTGGGCCCTCACTTTCAATTTATGCAGTCTGCCAAGGGATCAGATTTCTGAGGTACCCCGTGACCTTTCCCTGTGGCACCCAAATGCCAAAGCACTGCGTGTGCACAATTCAACAGATTAACAAAGTAAATAACACAGGCAAAGTGTTATACACCACCACCACCACCACCACAAAAGGTTCTCTTGCATACAGAACTTGGAGCATTATCCTGCAGAAATAAATTCATAACCAGCATAAATTGAAATCAGGAGCTTACAGCAAGTCATTCAATTAATTTTTTTATTGCAATGGTAAAATTTTTAGCATAGCAATTAGAACACCACCAAAAAACAAACCAAACCAAACCAAAACCTCCAAAAAAACCACAAAACAAAACCTTATTATTTCCAAACTACTAAAGATTTTTTTTTTGGCCCATGCAGAATGACATAGTTGCACCTTATCTAAGAGAAGCGCTACCTTGGCTCGTTACATACATTTTTACTAAAGACAGCTAAATTCCTTAAAGTTCCATTGAAAAAGCCATCACTGAGATTCATGAGCAGTAACTTTTATGGATATAATATTTTAATTTTATATATTTTAACAATATAACAATACTTTAATACCTTAGATTGCTTACTAAGAAAAGTACTGCACAGGACTCAGGAACAGCCAAGCACAGGCTAAGTGAGCTGGAAACCTTTCAGTCTGTTCTTTCTCCCACTGCTGCAATGATACATTAGCACTTGTCCAGCTCCTTCACTGAGCTATTTCAATAGCTTATACTCCAGAACAAATTAAAATACTCCCAGGCTTTTTTTTCTTTTTTTTCTGCTTAGAGCAATAAGCATTAATTAGAAATAAAATCCATTTTCCCTTATTCTCTCATGTATTTTTCAAGACTTATAATAAACCTTATAATAAATACATTAATGCCTCCTCAAATCTGGGCACTCAACTCACCAATTTCTTTAAAAATTAATAATAAACCTGATATGGTTAGCACATTTTATTCATTGACATTCAGAAATCATCTAAGATGAAGCTTTCCTCTGACTCTAGGCACTTTACCATCATTAATAATATAGCACAACCCTAGCAGCATTAGAGTAATTATTTCAATGGGAAGGCAGTCCTTCAGACCTCTATGGATACTCCTTTCCATCCTTCCTCATGCTGGGAAATAATCTTTATTGTCTTGACAAAATGCTATCCTACATGCCTTTGGCACAAAAAAGATGATCACTATTTCTCCATCACTATTTCTGGTGATGACAGAAAACGATCCCCCAGTCCTGGAGAACATCCTGACACCTGCTCCTTCAGTTTTATTAGGACAGAAAAACATCTGGCTTCTGCTGACTGGGACAAACTGGTCTGCAATTGTTAAAAGCTTTACAAGGCGGAATGGTGTGTTAAATACCAGTGCTCATCTACGTGGGTGCCAGGCAAGGTGTTCTGCTTCAGAAAGGAGCTCCTGGTGCTGTTCCTATCATGGGGCAGGGCTGTGACAGCAGCAGCTGTAAGTGTGCTGTGTTCTGCACCTCATTTGCCATCGATTCCCACAGCTGTCCTGTCAAATCCTGCCGGCCTGCAGAACACGGCTTTGCCAGGCATCCTTGGAAAGGCAGGTTACGGGTGTCAGCTCAGGCAGCCCTTGTGTGCTGAGCTGAAATGGATCCAGAACGGCCTTGGGGCCATCTTCTGTAGATGCTACAAAGAAACACAATTTCTGTCCGAGTTCAGCGCTAGGGCGCACCCCACCCCCCTCTGGCAGCGCCCACTGCGAGCCTTACTTGCCCTAAAATCCAGGTAATTTAAAAGCTCCCTCAGTATTAATGTCGTGCCATTTTCACACTGACAGTTCAAAGTCAAAGTAAACAAGTTTCAGCCGCACACACAAACACGTTCTGCTTTTTCAGGTTACCAAGCACATACCATAAAGACAAGTCTTGCTTTGTAATCGCTGATTTTCCCTCCCCTGTACAGTTATTCAGATCTCATTCCAGAATTCGTCATCTGGTTAATTAACAGATTTCAGTTTGTTCTGTGTTTAAGGGGAGATTGTTTGTGGCTTGACTCTGGGAAAATGCACAAACGAGGCAGCAGCTTGTTTTTCAGCTCCTGGCTTTGCATTTTCTGCCCAAGAGCCAGGGAAGCATGTAAATTAGGAAGCACATGCATCTTGCAGGATTAGCATTTCTCAGAAGGCAGAGAAATGACAGCACACCTTCCAGTCTCAAGACAGAAAAACTGATCCTGCACCATTCTGGGGATGGATATTTTCATGTTTCTCTGCCAAGCTTCTGCTCTGAAATCTTATTTTTATTTCATTCATCCTTCTTTCAGTAACAGCAGCTCCTCTGTTGGTAATACAATTGTTTATATCATGATGCCTCAAGTGAGGTTAAGGCTGTATGATGAAAACATATGTCACATACAAATATACAAAATGCACAATATAGGAAATCTATCAGGATTCATTTGGTGCAGGTACCTGAGCACTCTGCATAATAATCCCACAAGAAATATTCCATAACGTGGACATCAAGTATGTAAAATTGCCTCAAGGCCAAGAGAACCAGAATGCACCAAATGAATTTTCTTGTAAGGATCTACTCCTTCAGAGATTTAAATTAAAATGAAAAGAATTTTTCCCAAGTGATCCCAAGAGTGTAAATTTAAGAAGGAAAAGGCCAAAACCTTTAGATATTTTCTCAGTAAATATATTCTGCAGCCAAAAGCTTAATTCAGATCAGCTTTTTTATGGTGTGTAGGTATTTCAAGGCAAAAAATAATTGATTCTAATGATCATGGTAATAAACAAAATGTCTGCTTCTGGCACTTAAAATTTGAAACACAGCGGTCCCAGTAGATCAACTTGATGCTGTGCTTATCATGGGCCATCAGATTTCAACCTTCATTCATCCAATAAAATAAAGCATAACTTCTGCTCGGATAAAAACTGATTTTCAGAAATACATCCCATCTTCAACAGAAGACATGAAATGATGGCAAATCCTCAGCTTCTCTGGGGAATGTGTTCTGGTGGTTAACCATGGAAAAATGTGTGTCTTATTTCCTATTGGAATTTGTCCGACTTTTGCCTCTGGCCATTACTTCTTATTATGCCTTTCTTCAATAGATTAAAGAACCCTTTAATATCCTGTATTTCCCCTCAGGAATGTTCCTCTACACTACAATCAAGTCACCTCCCAATTTCCTTCCAGATAACTTTAACAGCCTGAGCTCTTAAAACATCCCAGTGTAAGGCATTTTCTCCAACCACCAGAACATTTTGCTTCATTCTTTTGCTCTCTCTAATTTTCCAATGTGCTTCTTAAAATCTGAAAACCAGCACTGTATGCACAACCCTGTGATGGGATTATTGAGGTCAAACATGAAAGGTAAAATAAAGACTTTTTAATTCCTTTGTTTATACATTGATTAATCCTTTTCTGCCATAGCAGCATACAGGAGAGCCCTTATCTGATTGCTTACTTATCTGACCCTTAAATCCTTCTCAAAGTCATTACCTTCAGAGTCTTCTATTTTCCAGTTATGGTCTCCACACTTGGGTTATAAGATAGACAGCTGTTTGGTTTGATGAATGGAAATTCACTAGGTTTGAACAAGCTGCTTGTACAAACTGTATTGATCAGTGCCCCATCCTCATCATTATTTACGATTCCATTAATCCTGGAGCTGAATTTTTGCAGCAGCAGCTTTGGATCTGCTTTCAGATCATTGCTAAAAAAGTAGCAGGACATGAAACCTGCTAGTAGGACCTCTTTAGAAACCATCTCTTTCAACTAAGTTGTCATACAGGTTTCTTCTTGAGATATGGCAGCAAATTCCATTTGTCTGGGTTGTTGGCACTGTATAATGAGAAAATCACACAGCACCAAGTCAAGAGCCTCCTCAAAACAGTATTGGTAGCTATTTTAACTAAAACACAGTAGATCTGCATCACATTCCTTTGTTTAAACCTTTTATTATTTGAATTCCACATCAGATTTTAGTTTTGGTTAAGATAACTATTAAGCTAGCCAGTTGCTTGAGCCATATTGCTCACCCTTTTAAAAATGGCACAAAGCAACCAGTTCATCACTTGTTCAACTTCCTGATTTTAAGGCAAGATACAAATACACAGGAGCAGCATCTGTAGTACAGGCAGAAGCAACAGAGAGCAGAGGTAACCAGAGATCGCGCGTCTCACAGCGTTTCCAGGACGGAAGCCGCAGGAACTGCGGCCTTGCAAGGGACCTGCTCCCAAATAGCCTGGTCCTGCTGAACTCCCAGCCCTGCGCACAAACACTAAGGGAGATGGGGAGTCTCCTCCCGACTGTGCAGACGGGATAAGACACGGCTCGGTGCCTCAGGCACTGCGGAGCCTCCCTGAGCGGCCCCGCAGCCCCGCGGCCACGGCCCGCCCCGGCGGCCGAACCGGCCTGAGCGCCGCGGGACGGCACCGGGGGATGACGCTCGCAGCCTCCGCCTGCCCTGCGCTGTTTGCACCCCCAGATTTAGGCTCTGAGAAATCTTGAGCAGCACGACGGGAGCCTTGCGTTGGACATTAGGAAGAATTTCTTCACGGGAAGGGTGATTAGCTACNCCGCAGCACGGCACCAGCCGCCCTCCGCCGCCTCTGCCCCTCACGCTCGAGGCCGCCTCACGCCGGGCACCGCCTCGCGCGGTGCCGAGCTCCGATTGGCTCCGCGCCCCCCGGGGCGGGGGCCGGC